>CAUYQU010088772.1:0-24686 GCA_963574635.1 Cheracebus regulus | reverse complement strand
GTATTTACATAGTATCTCACAGACCTAAATGAAATATTGGTTGACTGTTTGTTATTTTCTTCCTGTATTCCTTTCTGTCTCTGTTGTTAAGTATAATTGATGGCATAAAAGAGGTTTTTGATATATTCCAGCCTGGGCAATAGAGCAAGAATTCTGTTCTCTCTCCCACTTTTTAAATAAATAAATAAAATGCAGCTTTTAAATGAAAACTTAGGACCAACTATTGTTATTATGCTGCCCTTTTCCATGGGCAGATTGGAAAGTGACAATAATAAAATGTGGTGGGGTAGTGCATTAGTTCATTCTCATATGCTATAAAGAAATGCCTGAGGCTTTGTAATTTATAAAGAAAAGAGGTTTAATTGCCCCACAGATCTGCAGGCTGTACAGAGAACACAGTGGCTTCTTCTTCTGGGGAAACCTCAGGAAATGTACAATCATTGAAGAAGGCAAAGGAGAAGCAGTTACATCTTACATGACTGGAGCACAAGCAAGAGAGAGACTGGGGGAGGTACTGCACACTTTTAACCAGATTTCATGAGAACTCATTCACTACACAGTACCAATGGGGGATGGTACTAAATCATTCATGAGAACTCTGCCCCCATGATCCAATACCCTCCCACCAGGCCTCACCTCCAACATTGGGAAATACAATTCAACATGAGATTTGGTGGGAACACAGATACAAAGTTATCATTCCACCCCTGTCCCCTCCAAATCTTATGTCTTTCTCACATTGCAAAATACAATCATGCCTTCCCAACAGTCCCCCAAAGTCTTAACTTATTCAAGCATTAACTCAAAAGTCAAAAGTCTCATCTGAGATAAGGCAAATTCCTTCTGCCTAATTTAAAATTGACACCCTAACATCATGATTAAAAGAACTAGAAGAGCAAGATCAAACAAATTCAAAAGCTAGCAGAATACAAGAAATAACTAAGATCAGAGCAGAACTGAAGGAGGTACAGACACAAAAAACACTTCAAAAAACCAATGAATCCAGGAGCTGGTTTTTGAAAAGATCAACAAAATAGATAGACCTCTAGCCAGACTAATAAAGAAGAAAAGAGAGAAGAATCAAATCGATGCAATAAAAGATGATAAAGGGGATATCACCACCAATCCCACAGAAATACAAACTACTATCAGAGAATAGTACAAACACCTCTATGCACATAAACCAGTAAATCTAGAAGAAATGGATAAATTCCTGGACACTTTACACCTTCCCAAGACTAAACCAGGAAGAAGTTGAATACCCGAATAGACCAATAACAAGGTCTGAAATTGAGGCAGCAATTAATAGCGTACCAACCAAAAAAAGTCCAGGACCAGATGGATTCACAGCCAAATTCTACCAGAGGTACAAAGAAGAGCTGGTACCATTTCTTCTGAAACTATTCCAAGCAACATAAAAAGAGGGGATCCTCCATAACTCATTTTATGATACCAACATCATCCTGATAACAAAACCTGGGAGAGACACAACTAAAAAAGAAAATTTCAGGCCAATATCCATGATAAACATTGATGTGAAAATCCCCAATAAAATACTGGCAAACTGAATCTAACAGCACATCAAAAAGCTTATCCATCACAATCAAGTCGGCTTCATCCCTGGAATGCAAGGCTGGTTCAAAATACGCAAATCTGTAAACATAATCCATCACATAAATAGAACCAAAGACAAAAACCACATGATTATCTCAATAGATGCAGAGAAGGCCTTCAACAAAATTCAACAGCCCTTTATGCTAAAAACTCTCAATAAACTAGGTATCAATAGAACATATCTCAAAATAATAAGAGCTGTTTATGACCAACCCACAGCCAATATCATACGGAATGGGCAAAAACTGGAAGAATTCCCTTTGAAAACTGGCACAAGAGAAGGATGCCTTCTCTCATCACTCCTATTCAACAAAGTATTGGAAGTCTGACCAGGGCAATCAGGCAATAAAAAGAAACAAAGAGTATTCAGTTAGGAAAAAAGGAAATCAAATTGTCTCTATTTGCAGATGACATGGTTGTATACTTAGAAGACCCTATCGTCTCAGTCCAAAAATCTCCTTAAGCTGTTAGACAACATTAGCAAAGTCTCAGGATAAAAAACCAATGTGCAAGAATCACAAGCATTCCTATACACCAGTAATAGACAAACAGAGAGTCAAATCATGAATGAACTCCCACTTACAACTGCTACAAAGGGAATAAAATACCTAGGAATACAACTAACAAGGGATGTGAAGGACCTCTTCAAGGAGAACTATAAACCACTACTCAAGAAAATGAGAAAGGACACAAACAGATAGAAAAACATTCCATGCTCATGGTTAGGAAGAATCAATATCATGAAAATGGCCATACTGCCCAAAGTAATTTGTAGATTCAATGCTATCCACATCAAGCTACCATTGACTTTCTGCACAGAATTGAAAAAAAAATCTTAAATTTCATATGGAACCAGAAAAGAGCCTGCATAGCCAAGACATTCCTAAGTGAAAAAAAGCAAAGCTGGAGGCATCACATTACCTGACTTCAAACTATACTACAAGGCTACAGTAATCAAAACAGCATGGTACTGGTATCAAAACAGCATGGTACTGGTACCAAAATAGAGATATAGACCAATGGAACAGAACAGAGGCCTCAGAAGGAATGCCACACATCTACAACCATCTGATCTTTGACAAACCTGACAAAAACAAGCAATGGGGAAAGGATTCCCTATTTAATAAACAGTATTGGGAAACCTGGCTAGCCATATGCAGAAAGCTGAAACTGGATTCCTTCCTTACACCTTATACAAAAATTAACTCCAGATGGATTAAAATCTAAACATAAGACCTAACACCATAAAAACCCTAGAAGAAAACCTAGGCAATACCATTCAGGACATAGGCATGTGCAAGGACTTTTATACTAAAACACCAAAAGCTATGGCACCAAAAGCCAAAATAGACAAATGGGATCTAATTAAACTAAAGAGCTTCTGCACAACAAAACAAACTACCATTAGAGTGAACTAGCAACCAACAGAAGGGACAAAAATTTTTTGCAATCTACCCATTTGACAAAGGGCTAATATGCAGAATGTACAAAGAACTTAAACAAATTTACCAGAAAAAGACAACTCCATCAAATAGTGGGCAAAGGATATGAACAGACTCTTTTCAAAAGAAGACATTTATGCAGCCAACAAACATATGAAAAAAAGCTGATCATCACTGGTCATTAGAGAAATGCAAATCAAAACCACATTGAGATACCATCTCACACCAGCTAGAATGGTGATCATTAAAAAATCAGGAGACAACAGATGCTGGAGAGAATGTGGAGAAATAGGATTGCTTTTACACTGTTGGTAGTGTAAATTAGTTCGATCATTGTGGAAGACAGTGTGGCAATTCCTTAAGGATCTAGAAATATAAATACCATTTGACCCAGCAATTCCATTACTGGGTATATACCCAAAGGATTATAAATCATTCTATTAGAAAGACACACATACATGTATGTTTATTGCGGCACTCTTCACAATAGCAAAGACTTGGAACCAACTCAAATGTCCATAAGTGATAGACTGGATAAAGAAAATGTGGCACATATATACCATGGAATACTATGCAGCCATAAAAAGGATGAGTTCATGTCCTTTGCAGGGACATGGATGAAGCTGGAAACCATCATTCTCAGCAAACAGACACAGGAACAGAAAACCAAACACCAAATGTTCTCACTCATAAGTGGGTGATGAACAATGAAAACACACGGACACAAGGAGGGGAACATCGTACACTAAAGCCTGTCAGGGGTTGGGGGGTAGGGGAGGGATAGCATGAGGAGAAATACCTAATGTAGATGAATGGGTGATGGACGCAGGAAACCACCATGGCACATGTATACCTATGTAACAAACCTGCACATTCTGCACATGTATCCCAGAACTTAAAGTATAATAAAAAATAATAATAGTAATTTCTTTGCTCTGCTTCTGCATTCACCCTATAAAGTGATTCCCCTTAAACCCCTTCAGAAGACCAGTGAGCCACTGCCAGTTTGGAGCTGCCTGACTCATGAATCACTGTCTGCCCAAATAAACTTTAAAACTGTAAATATCTTCTAACATAATCCTAATAGCTTAAATTTGTTAAATGATTTCTATGAAGCTGGTATAAGCTTGGCATTTACAACCATTAACTAACTTAATCTTCATAACAACCTGAGAGGCATGTATCATAATCATCTCCAGTTTACAGATAAGGATACAGATAAATAAGTGAGGCTAAAGATAACTTGCTCTGCCTGTGTCATGTGCTTCCCCACCCTTCTCTGAAAAGATAATAGCCAAGAAGTCAACTGTATCTTAAGATAGAGGTCTTGCTTTACAACCCTGTAAGTCTGTTAAAGTTTCAGCCAGGACACACAGTGGGAGAGTATTGGATAAAACATGGCTACCTGAAGAGCAAAATGCATTTTAGAAAAACAGTATACAATTATGTTAAGAATTTTTATCATTTCAACCCCCAAACAATCCAAGTAAATGATTCATTTGCTGGAAATGGAGAAGAATATCAGCTGTCTACCAAAATCCATTATCCCTTTCTTATGCACTACTTGGCCTAGAGACTGCATTTCCCAGCCTACTTTTTACTTAGCTATAGCTTCGTGGCTCAGTTCTCAGAAATGGGATATGAGCAAAAGTGACCTGTGTGTCTTCCAGGCTTGGGCTCCTCCATGTTCTCTTTCCCTTTCCTGTTGGCCAGAACACATGCTGTGATAGTCACACCATGTGGCAGCAACTCGGGTTCAACCATGTGGATGAGGGCAGTATGCTAGTGCTAGAGTAGTAGCTAGCACTATGCTAGTGCTAGAGTAGTAGACAAGAACAGGGCAGGAGAGGCTCCCCTGCCAGGAATGTCAGTGACCATCAGATGATAGGTAGATGTTAAGCTGTCTCTCTAAAATGATCATTGGAAACACCCACCACCAGGGAAAGGCAGTCTCCTAGTAGAAAACACCTGAAACTGGTGATGGGCAGCTTCCTGTAAAAGTTCTCAGGAGTTGGGCAAGCGGGCTCAAGCACATGCACTAAGACAAAATGGGGAGTTGAACTGCTATATGACCCTCCTCTAGGAACACTTGATTGGTAAGGGGAAAATGCCTCAAATGAGCATGTGCACAACTTCAGTAAACACACTGCACATGCTGACAGCCTGCCCCAAGGGAAAAATCAAGGGAGAAGAAATGCAAACTTCAGAACCATGACGATGTATAGAAACCCCAGGTCAACTGTTGAATGCATTTGGATCTCTCAAATTGCCCACTCGGCCCTTTTCCAAGTGTACTTTACTTTCTTTTGTTCCCGCTCTGAAACTTTTTAATAAACTTTCATTCCTGCTCTAAAATTAAATTCCTCTCAGCCTTTCACTCTGCCTTATGCCCCTTGGCAGAATTCTTTCCTTTAAGGAGGAAAGAATTGAGTTGCTGCAGATCCATACAGATTTGCCACTGCTAACACTGGGAGCTAGCAGAGTAACAACATGAAAGGATTCTGGATTACTCCAGGATTTTGTAAGGTGGAGACAGTCTAAACTGGCAAGAAGATTACATGAGACAGAAATGCTTTTATATCTTCTTTAAGCCACTGACTTTTGTGGGTCTCTTTGTTACAACAGATTTACCTTTTTTTCTTTCTTTTTTTTTTGAGACAGTGTTGCTTAGGGTGGAGTACAAAGGGTGGAATTTAAAGAAAAGCTAGTATTTCCTGAGTGGTGAATTTGGGCTGGAATGGCTAACTAGATGCTTTAATAAAATAAGTTTTTGCAGCCAGACTTACAGGGCTGAGGATAGATTACAACTAAAATTTATATTGTAAAGTACAAAAAGCAGGATACTTTATCCTATAAACAGCTGCAAAATTTCATGAACATTACAAAGGCAGTTGTAGTAATAATGGAAGAACAGTGGTCATATTAATTACAGTTCTTAATTCTATGATTTCATCAAAGTGATGAGGAAAATGCTCTTTTAAATGTTTTTACTATTACCATCACTGTTATTTGGCTATTTGAAGAACCAGTGCTTTTTTTTAAGTCACAAAAAATACTGACATTGATATATTCAAATTTTGTTTTGAAATTGGAAATTTCAAATTCAGTGACTTTTTTAAAAATCAAGAAATAGAGATGGAGTTTTGCATGTTGCCCAGGCTAGTCTAAGGATCCACCTGTCTCAGTTTCCAAAAGTGCTGGGATTATAGGCATGAGCCACCACACCTGGCCTGTCACCCACACATGCACCATCATGTCTGGTTAATTTTCCAATTTTTTTATTGAGACAGAGTCTTGCTATGTTGTGCAAGCTAGTCTTGAACTACTGGGTTCAAATGATCCTACCACCTCAGCCTCCCAAATTTCTGGGATTACAGGCATGAGCCACCAAACTTGGCCCAAGTTTTGTGACTCTCTAAGGGGAAAATAAAAGAGTTTTCTATCTCTTCCTAATATAATTCAGGACTTGTTTAGTTGTCACGAACAAAAGTCCAGTCAACCTGACTTCAACCAAAAGGAGATTCATAGGTTCTTGAAGTCAAAAGGTCCAAGAACATAAAATAGCTTCAGGCAGAGCTGGATCTAGTTGCAGAAAATATGTCATCAGGAATCCATCGCCCCTATCTCTCAGGTGTCCTTTGCTCTGGCTTGGCTTCACTCTTAGATAGGCTACCTCCCTAGTGACAAAGGGGCTTCCAACAACACATACGACCAGGTTCTTGAAGCCAATAGAAAGGAAGTGCCTTGTTTTACATAATTTCAGCCAAAAATCTAGAATTGACTACACTGAATTGGGTGCATGGTCAGATGCGGGTTATGTGCACACTCTTTTTATATAAAAGGGTGGGGGTAACAATGTATATATGGTTCACCTGGACCATGTGGAAGAAGTGTTGCCCAAGAAGAATTCCCTAAAAAATTTTTACCAGAAAAAAAATAGAAAGTAAATGACATCACAGTCAACTATACGTCCCCAAATCTCCGCTGAAGGAAATAAAATGATACACATTTATAAATACTCTGGATTCAGATTAAGATGATAAATAATAATTTTATTAACCTTATTCTGTATACTTTGCATCAATTATGCCTGCAAATTTTTCTTCACACCTCTTCCTGAATGTGCTCTGATTTATTATTTCATGTAGTTCTTTATGCACAGAAGTATACAGACGATTAAATCATTAGCCTGGATCATCAGCCTTGAGGTTATACTGAGAGAAGCATTCTGGCTAATGCCTACTAGACATTAAGGAATCATCGTGCAAGCTTTGACCTTCATCTATCTGGTCAATGAAGTCACACCAGTATGTTAAGAGGATTAGATCTGCTCTTTCTGAGTTATTGAGATGCGTTTTTAGAGTGCATTTTGAATTTTCAAGAAGAGTTTTATTTTTCACTTAGCATTTATCATTATTGTATGTTTTTAAATATAACTACTAAGAGCTTGCCTTAGCCCCAGAGTGTAGGCTAAGAAGCAGAAGATGCTTCAATATTGATGTTATTATAAGAGGAAAAAAGTTTCATAGTCAAATGTTTGGAACACTAGATTAAATAGGCTTCTTTTTCTTTAACTTCTTATTATAATGTTACAGAAAAGCTAAAGTAACACAAAAGAACACCCACATATTAACCATAAAATTCAGCAGTTGTTAACATTTTGCCATCTTATATATATATAGTTGTTAGTGGTGGTAAATGACTTGAAAATCGGTTGCAGACTCATGATAACATTGCACTTCACCTCCAAATACTTGGGCATGCATCTCCTAAGACATTCTTACATAACCACAGAAGCGTAACACTTAAGAAAATTAACAATAATTTTCTCTAATACCATCTAAGACCCAGTCCATGTTCAAATTTTCTCTTTTGTTTTCAATATAACTTGTATAGATTTTTTTCTTTTGACCTAAAATGGAATTAGAGTTCACACACTGCATTTGCTTGTTATGTCTGTTTAGTCCCTTTTATTTTAAAACAGCCTTCCTGACCCTTTGAAAAAGAGCATTTTGTTTTTAATTAGATCAAGCCAGTTGTCCTACATTCCGGATTTTTCTGAATATTTTCCCATGACCTCTTCTCATTTATTCTTCCCTTCTCAACCAGGTTTCTTTACAGCAGTACCTCTCAGAGCCTTTAATAGGCCAATGGGCAAAATTACTCTCCAAATGGACACCTTCTAGCAGCCTCTGCCATCTTCAAAATAATCTTTCTTTGAAAATTGTTCACACCTTAAACACATACATGCACACGCACACACACACAGAACCCCCAGCAGTCACACACAGACTTTGTAACCCCATCTTCCTGGCTAGTTCATTAGAGCCACCCTCTTAAAGACTAGGGCAAATATGACAAACGGTTATAGAAATTTGGACAGATTTAAGGGAGGAGAAGACTAGAAAAATCTGGATAAAATACTAAGAGTTTTTAGATGAGTTCAAAAGTGATACAGTTATTGTAATTGCAGATATTGGAGATGCCTGCACCTTGAGGAAACAGGCAAAAGAAATGTGTTGAGACAGACTCTAGAAAAGGCACAGCCAAGATGACGTGTATTAAAGTAGAGCCAGGCTGGACAATAAGAGCAAATACAGGTCTGACTTAGCTGTTGGTCTAACAGAAAGTTATCTCCCATTAGGGTCATCCAACTAAACAAAATTTTCTTTGCACAGGATATGTTTTAAGAAGCCCAAGGAGGAACAAAGCCTAGGCTAGAAAGCAAAGAGAAAGTAAAAGGAAGGAAGGAAGGAAGGAAGGAAGGAAGGAAGGAAGGAAGGAAGGAAGGGAGGGAGGGAAGGAAGGAAGAAAGGAGGGAAGGAGGGAAGGAAGGAAAGAAGGAGGGAAGGAAGGAAGAAGGGGAAGGGAGAGAGGTAGGGAGGGAGGAAAGGAGGGAGGGAGGAAGGAAGGGAGGAAAGGAGGGAGGGAGGAAGGGAGGGAGGGAGGGAGGGAGAGAGGCAGGCACTCAGTTTTGGCAAACAGTGCATGTAGCAGAGAAAGAAATAGATCAGTTTAAGGAGCAAATTACACTGTTAGAAACATAGCTGAGCCTTCCTAAAAGGAATAGGGGCACAGCAGAGCAAACTAAAGCACTGAAGACACATGCCACCATGCAAATCTTAGGATATTTAAGACCTGCGGAAAAGTAGTGTCTTAAAGAGCATGCGGCAGAGGTACTGTTGCTCCCTCAGACTGGAGGAACCAGATTCAGAAGCATCAATGGCAGTCAGAAATGTGCGGCAAGAGATACCACAGGTGGAGTAAGTGTGAGAAGTACTGAGTAATCATCTTCAAGAAGCAAAGTGCATGAACCTAAGCAATTCCATAACAAGGGGATGTGAAGTCAGCCACTGGGTTCAGGACTCAAAATGCTGCCCACAAGTGATGTGGAGACCTTGACACTAAATAATAGAGCCCAGGCTCAATGAAGCACACACATGCCAGAAACACCAGCCCTAGCAGAGTGTTATGCCTTACCCCTTGAGTTTCATGTGAAGCGACTTCAATTTGACTCCCACTCCTGGACTCTCTCCTCTGTTGGGGCTAGAGGGGCCCAGTTAAAAATGAAACAACAACAACTAAAAAACAAAAACCAAAAACATTGTATCTGGGCTTGAAACTAATGTCTAGGGGGAAGTTGAGGTTCAGAGATTAAATCCTCTTGCAAGGTAAAGCCTAAAGATACCAAAATCTGAAGGGTCAACGTTTGAAAATCAAAATTGTCTGTACTTGTAGGAAAAAATTCAGAGCTCTTCTTTTTTCTGATTCCGCACAGCCTCAGCTGAGGGTTCCTGCAGCCTTCAGCAGCCACACCTACAATCTATCTCTGAAGTTGCACTTGTTCATTTCACATTTTCTGGTAAGTCTCACTCTTTTAAAGAGTTAAAAGTGTTAGCAGGAACCAGAACATTATTGCAGCACTAGCCTCTTACCTACCTACCAAAGTTAGGAAGCAAACCATTTCCTGTTCCTGGAGCAATTGCCAAATAAAGACATACTTCTAGAACCCAAAAGCTCTAGGATAGGCTTAGGACCTGAGAGGAGAGAATCTACATCTCAACTTTCTCAGGGTGGCTGTCAGTCAGTCAGTGCAGACAATTCAAATCTATACCCTGTGCAGGTAAACTCATTTGGGAGAAATCTTTTCATAAGAGGCTAATTTGCTCCAGATGGATTAAAGATTTAAACATAAGACCTAACACCATAAAAACCCTAGAAGAAAACCTAGGCAATATCATTCAGGACATAGGCATCAGCAGGACTTCATGATTAAAACAGCAAAAGCAATGGCAACAAAAGCCAAAATAGACAAATGGGACCTAATTAAACTTAAGAGCTTCTGTACAACAAAACAAACTATCATTAGAGTGAAACAGCAACCAACAGAATGTGAAAAAATTTTTGCGATCTACCCATCTGGCAAAGGGCTAATATCCAGAATCAACAAAGAACTAAAACAGACTTACAAGAAAGAAACAAACAACCCCATCAAAAAGTAGGCGAAGGATATGAACAGATACTTCTTAAAAGAAGACATTTATGCAGCCAATAAACAGATGAAAAAAAGCTGATCATCACTGGTCATTAGAGAAATGCAAATCAAAACCACATTGAAATACCATCTCATGCCAGTTAGAATGGCGATCATTAAAAAATCTGGAAACAACAGATGCTGGAGAGGATGTGGAGAAATAGGAATGCTTTTACACTGTTGGTGGGAGTGTAAATTAGTTCAACCATTGTGAAAGACAGTGTGGCAATTCCTCAAGGATCAAGAACTAGAAATACCATTTGACCCAGCAATTCCATTACTGGGTATATACCCAAAGGATTATAAATCATTCTATTATAAAGACACATGCACACCGGTGTTTACTGCAGCACAGTTCACAATAGCAAAGACTTGGAACCAACCCAAATGCCCATCAGTGATAGACTAGATAAAGAAAATGTGGCACATATACACCAAGGAATACTATGCAGACATAAAAAAGGATAAGTTCATGTCCTTTGCAGAGATGTGGATAAAGCTGGAAACCATCATTCTCAGCAAACTGTTGCAAGAACAGAAAGCCAAACACCAAATGTTCTCACCCATAAGTAGGTGTTGAACAATGAGAACACATGGACACAGGGAGGGGAATATCACACACCTGGGTCTGTCAGGCAAAGGGAGTCTAGGGGAGGGATAGCAGGGGTTGGGGGGATAGGGAAGGGATAGCATTAGGAGAAATACCTAATGTAGATGATAGGGTGATAGATGCAGCGAACCACCATGGCATGTGTATACCTACGTAACAAACCTGCATGTTCTGCATATGTACCCCAGAACTTAAAGTATAATAAAGTATATATATATGCATATACATATATGTATATGAAAAAAGAGGTGAATTTGGGCACGTGCTGAACAAATCTGGGGGACGAAGTGGGCAGAGGGAGAGACATTCATAGATGTATCTCAGACAGAGGCAACAGTCATTCTGCCTTCTGACAAGCTTAGAAATTTATAAAGGTGGAGGCCCCAGTCTCCAAGTGTCTTTCTCTTCTTATCAATTAAAAATCTCTTCATCACCATTTCCACTCTGAGCTCTTATACTTAACTGAGCAAGATCTCTATCTAGTGACATGGCGCTCTCTTGGGAGCATGTTTTCAATCCTGTGCCTCAGTGGCTGTTTTCAGTGGCAGGCTAAACAATCTGCCTTGAGCTGCACTTTCTCCAGAGCTCTCGTGTTTCCGTGGACGATGTGGAGTGACTTTGAGCATGTGGACGTACTACATGAATCTAGGGTTTGTCCCTCCACAGTTCCCTGTCTGGCCCAGAATGCAGAATGAAATCTGACGCAGTGCTGTCTGCCCATCCCGGTCACGGACAATTTTCAGTTAGGCACACGCAGAGCTCAGCCGCCTTCCAGTTTAAATGCAGCTGGGTATAGATTTAGGTGACAATGTGGGGAAGGGTTCTCTTTAAGAAAAAGATACAAAACAATCAATTTAAAAATACATATAAAAGCAAATATTTAATTAGAAAGAACAAATAATCATAAAAAAGACAAATATTTTAAAACAGCCATAATAGCAAACATTAATTGCTAGACATACCTCTATAACACTTTTTTTTTTTTTTTTGAGACAAAGTCTTGCTCTGTTGTCAGGCTGGAATGCAGTGGCTCGATCTCAGCTCACTGAAACCTCCACCTCCTGGGTTCAAGCAATTCTCCTGCCTCAGCCCCCCAAGTAGCTGGGATTACATGCACATGCCCCACACCCAGCTTTTTTTTTTTTTTTTGTATTTTTAGTAGAGATGGGGTTTCATCATGTTGGCCAGGATGGTCTCGATCTCTTGACCTCGTGATCCACCTGCCTCGGTCTCCCAAAGTGCTGGGATTACAGGTGTGAGCCACCACATCTGGCCTTTAATACTTTTTGCCTACAATTTTGCCTACTTACTCTTTAGTCATCCCTTCACACAATAATTTAATGATAATATTTTATATAAATGGAACAGATAATTCAATCTTTCCTACATATTAATCTTTTTTTTAATTGACAGAAAGCATAAAACAAACTTAGTTTGTAGACACAGTACAGGTTTATGTACTTTAGATATAGTAATTCTGATAAATTCTATTTCATGTGATTCCCATCAAAAAAGACATGGCGGGTTTATAGTTTACATGATGTCATTACTAAGCACATTTCATGTGTACCGACAATGAGAACAGAATCCCGTACTTACAGCATTACGGAACATCTGATTATAGAATTTTCCACAGCCGCTCTTTCCCATCTTGCAAGATGGCAGGTGAAAAAGTTGAGAAGCCGGATATCAAAGAGAAGAAACCTGAAGCCAAGAAGGCTGATGCTGGTGACAAAGTGAAAAAGGGTAACCTCAAGGCTAAAAAGCCCAAGAAGGAGAAGCCCCATTGCAGCCGCAATCCTGTTCTTGTCAGAGGAATTGGCAGGTATTTCCGATCTGTCATGTATTCCAGAAAGGCCATGTATAAGAGGAAGTACTCAGCGGCTAAATCCAAGGTTGAAAAGAAAAAGGAGAAGGTTCTTGCAACTGTTACAAAACCAGTTGCTGGTGACAAGTACGGCGGTAACCGGGTGGTTAAACTTCGCAAAATGCCTAGATATTATCCTACGGAAGAGGGGCCTCGAAAGCTGTTGAGCCAGGGCAAAAAAAAACCCTTCAGTCAGCACGTGAGAAAACTACGAGCCCCCATTACCCCCGGGACCATTCTGATCATCCTCACTGGACGCCACAGGGGCAAGAGGGTGGTTTTCCTGAAGCAGCTGGCTAGTGGCTTGTTCTTGTGACTGGACCTCTGGTCCTCAATCGAGCTCCTCTATGAAGAATGCACCAGAAATTTATCATTGCCACCTCAGCCAAAATTGATATCAGCAATGTAAAAATCCCAAAACATCTTACTGATGCTTACTTCAAGAAGCAGCAGCTGCGGAAGCCCAGACACCAGGAAGGCGAGATCTTTGACACACACACAAAAAGAGAAATACAAGCTTACAGAACAGTGCAAGATTGATCAGAAAGCCGTGGACTCACAACTTTTACCAAAAATCAAAGCTATTCCTCAGCTCCAGGACTACCTGCGATCTGTGTTTGCCCTGACAAATGGAATTTACCCTCACAAATTGGTGTTTTAAATGTTCCCATAGTCTAATTAAATAACTGATTACCTTAAAAAAAAATTTTTTTTTCCACAGCCTAATTCCTGGCTCCATCCGTTTCAAATCTGGCTTCCCTTCCGGGACTCAGGCACTTCCATGTTGGGGACTATCCTACCTTCACATTTTGAGAGGACCTTGGCCCTCACCCTTGTTTGGGCATACAGGGAGAGTCACCACAGTGGGCAGTTGAAGAATTCTTGAAAGCTATAAATCATACAACTATATCCCACTAAACCCAAACTAAATGTATTTCCAGCTCAGACGCCCCTTAGCCAGGTCCCCAAAATGCCTGAGTGACGGAAGGGAAACAATGGCCTTGATCCACAGAAGTTAAATCACCTTGCTTTTACACATTTTACAAAAACATTATTATCATTATTCCTCCTAGTCTTCTTTCTCCTCTCTGAACAATTCAATCCCAAAGCCAGTAGGTGGGACAGAGCGGGGATGGGAAGGAGGAGCCACCACAGTGGCTCACAGAGGAGTGTCAGGGCCCTAGTGGGATAAATGGCAACATGGTCTGGTGACGTAGTGAAGCCAGCTCAAGCCCAGTGGGAAGGGAATCGAGGGGCAGCTACAGAGGCTCCAAGTCCAATCTCTGTGATGTGCTTTCATTATCCAAATCTAATCAGAAGGAAACATCAGACGAACTCAAATTCGGGGACATTTACAAAAGGAATGGCTTGTAATCTTCAAAAATGCCAATATCACAGTGTTAAGGAAAGACTAAGGAAATGTCTCAGACTGAAAAAGGCTAGAGACTTGGCAGCTCAACACACAACCTTGCTTCTGAACTGAATCTGAGGATTAGATGTCAGTAAGTGTGTCAGTGTTAACTTCCTGATTTTGATGTACAAGAATGTCCAGATTTGCAGAAAATACATACTCAAATATTAGGGACTAATGGGGCATCAGATTGGCACTATACTCTCAACTGGGTGTTTGGGAATAGAGTTCCCCTGCACTTTTCTATATTTTTGTGTTTGTTACCAAATTAAATATAATTATATAGATGAAGGGTAGGGATAAGAGAGAGAGAGTGAGAGCATATGACCATGTGAACACATTACTAGTGTCCCTCGGGACCTCAGGATCTTGGAAAGGGACCATGCATGTGTGGGAATCTGAAGCTTCAGTTTCATTAATATCACTGCTTCTAATGGCAGCAAACCTGACTCTACCTACTACGGTCTGAAAGGCCAAAGTACTGAAAGATAGAATTTAGTCCTTAGTTGTACCTGCTCTCCTAGGTCTTTGTGGCCTCCCTATCTCTGTTTAGAGTCAGTGTAGCAAAATGAATATGTTCTGAATGTTGTCTAAGGTCAAGGAGCAGCAGCTTGCACCCGAGGCCCACATCACCTACAGCCCTCTGGGATCTGCCTTTGCTGGGCCCACACAGCTCGGTGTAGATTTGGTAAAGCCTGGCTTGGTACAAATCGCCAGTGTTCTGCTTAGGCTCAGTGCAGACTCTGTGTTGTTTGCTGATAGATCACAGTCTCCTCTCCACACCCCCACTTATGGTCAGCTGTGTATCGTTTGCTTAATGCCCAGGACTTGGAGTTCCACCAGGAAGATAAAAATCAGAGGGGAACAAGAAGTGTTTCAGCTATTCAAATCTCCAACCTTCACTCACTTCTCCTGGTATGCTCAGCTTAGCTCCTTTCTTCTTTCTACAAATTTGTATACCTGTAGAGAGGGTACAATCTAATTGGTCCTCTAGAGAGGACAGTTTTAAGACAGTTTTGATACATATGTTTAATTCAGGAGGCTGTTAGTTAGTCCCTTTGGCTGCATGTTTAAGCCACCCCAATTGAGATGTTTATAATTAAATAAAGCTTACACCTTGATCTCTTTTTTCTGTGTCCCTCAATTGGTTCCAAACTCAGGCAGAAAAGAAAGGTGTTATTGGGCCCTCTCGAAGTCCAACACAAAAGATGATGGCACCTTCAGGATGGTGGTAGCAGATAAGGTAAGAAGCAGTGTAATTTCAGATACATTTTAGGAAGAATTGGCAGGACTCAGTGCTAAATTAGATATGGGGGGATTTCAAGGGGTCCCTAAGACCCCTTCACATTTGGAGATTCACCAGATTCTGGAACTCATTACAGTGTTGCTAAGATTATTACGGAAGCATAGGAAGGATACACAGCTGGATTCTAAAGAAAAAGACTCAGGCAGAGTGTGGAAGACTTTGTGTGCAGGATTCCTATGCATTCTCCCTCTTATGAGGGGTCACACAGACTGCATTCTTCCTCCACAAATGAAAATGCAGAAACATGCTTTCAATGTTTTTCCCCAGGAAAGGGGTCACACAGACTGTATTCTTCCTCCACAAATGAAAATGCAGAAACATGCTTTCAATGTTTTTCCCCAGGAAAGGCCAAGACTCAGCAGCCAGAGTTTTTATTAGGGGCTGGTCACAAGTAGCAGGTACCAAGTTCTAGAATTTCAGAAGGAAAGCAAGTGATCAGCATAGATCACATTGTACAAACAGTTTAGGCACAGTGAGTCACTTATTATTTAGGGAAAACTCTTTATATGTTTAGGTGTAGGTGTCAGGTAAACTCACCATATAGCAATAATTTGTGCATACCCTTAGGATGACCCTGTATGGTAGATGCATCTGAATGTATGTTGTGAGCTAGGGACTCTGGGAGTCGCCAACCTGGAGATTCATTCTTCATCTATGATAAACATCTAAGCCCTTGGCCTGTCCAGAGGAACACAGGCCATACAGGGGATTGAGGTTCTGAGTTTTGGGGTACATGAAGGTTGCTGGGTGGATGTTGTTAGGGGGAGGGTATTAGGTGAAAATACTATATAAACTGCATGATGATTCCAGGCGGTTGCAGTTTTCCTGCCCAGCCCACCACCACTGGACTCTCTAAGCACCTAATAAAACACTGTTTTGTTTGCTAGCTCTAGGTCTCTTCTTCAGCCTCTTGAACCTGGTTCCTTTCCTACTGAGGTTAATATGGCTTTGGTACAACAGTAGGAGACTGTTTACCAGCCAAGTTCTCACATGTCACCCAAGGGCCAACCTTGCAAGCAGATCTTTTTAAGGATAGTAGTCTCAGGTCAGCTATGCATACTCCCTTCTGTATGGGGCGGTGGGGGGTGGGCAGGAAGGGGTGTGGTAAAGAAAAGGGAGAAGTCAAGGAAGACATCCAGGTTTCTCCCTTAAGCCTGAAGATGGACATTGTTGTCACTTACAGAGATGGAGAAGACAAAGAAATGCAGAATTATGGGAGAAAATTAATATTTCAATTTTGAACATAAATTAGAGATAGCTATGAATTATCAGGTTAAACTATTGTGTAATAATAAACAACCTTAAAATTTCAGGGGCCTTAACATAATAAAAATTTATTTCTCACTTAAGTAATGTGACTTTCATGGCTTGATGGAAGGTAGGCAATTGGTAGGGGGATGTGGTCTCTGTTCGCCTGGTCACTCAGGGACCCAGGCTGGTGGAGGCTCCAGCATCCAGAATATTGTTAATTCTTATGATATAAAAAGAGGCAACTAGAGAAGGCTTATCTCAGCTTTTCTATGCTTCAGTCTACAGCTCATTGTTCAAAACTGGCCACATGGCCGCAACAAACTGTAAGTGGAGCTGGAAATGTGGGTCATTGATGGGATGTTTGGTGAACACCACAGTTTCTGCCACAATAGCCTGGTGGAAATGTCAAATAGGTATCCCCAACAAATGTTTACGTCTGGAGACATTCATTTAGGAGTCATAAGCACATAGGTGGTATTTAGAGCCACCCTCACTGTCTCATAATCTGAATTCCAGAGCCTCATAAGGGCAGTATTATCACCCTTTTCTGCTGTGAAGGAGAGGGAAACCCAGATTGGTGGATACCCTTCAAACCTCCCTGTAGTGAAACTAGCAGCACACAGGTGTCTTCAGCAGCGGTCAAGACAGATTTTGGCTTAGGATTGAAGGCAAGTTTTTAACTCTTTAAGAAGAGAGTCTTGATGCCAGAAAAGTGTGTCTAGAAACGGTCTAATGCTTACAGTAGAGAGACTAGGTTCACAGAGGTGGGAAGGGACACTTGAAACCATACATGAAGATGCCCAGAGCCAAAGTCGAGGGGAAAAGCTGGCCACAGGTACCACTAGGTGTCACTAATAGGCCAAAGTGAGAAGCACGGAAAAGGAAAGGCTGAAATAAATGAAGGAAGGAAAAAGGTAGAACATGCCCAAGATGCCCACAGGTGGAACTTAGTGGTAGTGTAGCTCACATTGTTCTATTGAAAAAAAAAAAAAAAGGCAAAGTAACATTAGGAATCATGAACTTTACTCTGAACAATAATGACTTCCAAATAGACTGGGTGGGTTCTTGCTGTTACCTAATGTGCATGCCTGCATGTGAATGGTTTTATGTATTTGTGTGTGTGTGCACTCGGGAAGTGGAGAAGGGTAATTTATTCTGACCTCTGTTATAGCTTTCCAAACCTCACATGACTAACCATATGAATACTTTTGGTAGAGATAAAAGAAAGTTTCTCTTCTTTCATCCTTCTTGTGTGCATGTGCATGTATAACTACTGAGGTCTTCAGTTTATTCAAAATCAAACTTAAGGTGGATGGATCTAAGATGTGTCCTTTTTTAATGTCCAGAATATGCCAAAGCAGAAAAGGAATTCTAAAATGGAAAACCTTATTTAGTCCTTTGATGACAAGCTGGAGACTGCTAACACCTTCCATGTGCCAATAAAATCATTTGGGATGACTAATAGAAAATGGAAATTATAATAAATCAAAATATATTTTATCTCTTTGATAAGTGATACATCAAAACTGATAGTTAATTTGTGTTTGGGTCAGTGAAACAAATGGCCGAAAGCGAAACGATCCCATAAAATATTATTGATCAATCTAAAACTATACTGAAGATAATAGAATCAGAAACTAGCACTGGAGGCAAATTATTCTGAGCTGTTCAACTTCTTACATGTTGAGGCTCATTTTAAAAATGGCATTTGTATAGCACACTGAGGTAAATGGACAAAGTTCCTGGGTTTCAGCTGCCCTAGGTTCATTGGGCCACTCTAGAGCCTGAGATCACTGTCACCATACTATATACAGGTTGTAGTGTTCAGCCTTGGTTTCACATTGGAATCACTCGGGAAGTTAAAAACACATATTGAATCTGCTCTCCCCTGCTCGCAGATAAATCTGCATTTTATTTTGTTGGTCTAGCATGCAGACTGGGCATTACAACCCTTTCAAAACTCCCAAGTGACCCAAAGGCATAGCCAGGGTTAAGAACCACTGCATTGGAATGTAGTCAAGGAAACTTTTAAAAACTTATCAGGCTCATCTAGTTTCCCAGCTCATAACACAAATATGAGGGTTTTTGTTGTTGTTGTTGTTGTTAATTCAGGGAGGTACAAAAAGAAAAAAGTAAAATTGCAAAGTTCAAAATATGAAAATGAAAACCCTCCATCTCCTCCCAAAGCAACCACTATTGTTTGATTTTTAGAGAAAAAGTTTATGTACATATCTGCATATTTGTATTTCAAAACATAATTTTTGTTTACATTAAAGAGAGCACACCACATATAGTATTCTATGCTTTGTCTTTAATATTCATTACATCATGGACCTGTCCTTTGAGTATACAGTACGCAGGTACAAAGTAATTCACATGTCTGTACTGTGTTTTATTGAACCATTCTCCCGTGTTATCACTTTAGCTATTCTCATTATTTCATTGCAATAAACATCCTTAAACATGGATTACAAACAACGCAACGACCTTCTGTGAATATTTTTATAGGATAAATTCCTGAGTGAAATCGCTGGTCCCATCTAAAATTTGAATAAATGTAACGAGATGAACAAACACCTAAAAAGTAAACTTGATGCTATTCACATTTGTCAAGCACACGAGTAGGCCTGCCAGTTTGAAGGTGCTAGCAGGGCGTTGATGGCCAGAGATCTCTTTCAGCCAGGGTCATCTGTCAGCAATGCCATAGAGGTGGTCCCGGGGGGCGGGCCTTCTCAGGTCACGTGGACGACCTCGCCCCGCCCCGTCGAGGCGCTGCGCGTGGCTGGAGCTCGGGCTCGTGCAGTCGCGTCACGCGGAGGCGGAGCGAGGACTCGGGAACAGTAAGTTCTGTTCTCGCCGCGCGGGGGCGGGGCTCGGGGCTCACGGGTCCAGCTGCTTCCGTCCGGTTCGCGGGCTTGCACTCTGCGTTCCGGCGGTGTGCGGGCAGCAATCTCGCGGCGTTTGCCCCCTGGGAGCTGCCGGGCTTGTGGCCCTCCTGGGCTTCGGTTCAGCCTTAGTTAATGGTTAACCCTCCAAGGCAGGCTTCCGCCCAGGCACAGGAGACCTACTGGGCTTGTTCACCTTGAAACTTTGGCCTCATCTGAGACCCGCCACCTCAGGGGTGCAGGCAGGTCGTTGCTAACAAGCTTTGGCATTTGTGCGCTCTAAAGTTTAGAAGCTGCTCCAGGGCGTACGCAGCCCCGGCCGTCCTAGGTACTGTCTCCCGGAGTCTGTAGCTGAGAATTTCCTGCACCTGGACAGCCACGAGCAGTCTCAGAACTGCGGGCCGTCTTCACCAAAATGTTAAACACAGCTTGAAGTTACACAGGATAACTGCCAGAGCTGGAAGGACCTTCTAGAGGTGCCAGCGAACGCGCTGTGTTTCCTGCGGTTAGGCCTGCGCTAAACATTTGACGTGTGTTAAAGCATTTATGTGCTTTTCCCACAACCGTATGTGGCGGGCCCTTGTTACAGTAAAAGAAACTGCAGCACAGTGAAATAAAGCAACTTGCCCCAAATCATGCAGAACTGGGATGCAAACCCAGGTGTAGCTCATTCGGGGTCACAGTTCAACGTCAGACGATGGTGCTGATTTCCAGAGCAGCTATGTGACTTTATATAAAATTATTGGGCAAGCGTTCAGTTGTAAACATTCATGAACATAGCTGTTGCACATTAGCATTCCTAATTTTTTTTTTAATTTAGGACCATCTTCTTTGGTGGCATATATAAATATAAGTACTATATATATCACCAATATACATCTTTGCTAAAAGGTTTCTGTGTCTTCAGGATAGTTTACTTGCAAGTCATATATTTTTATAAATCTGTGGGTGCTACCTGAATAAAACTAATGCCTACTCCTTAGCGGTTTTGTGAAGATTAATAAACTATTAAATTCAAAAGGTCCAAGCAGTGGGCACTTACTGAATGGCAGCTACTTTTATCTATTATTATTCTGCCATTCAGAGAGGTACCAAAACTAAGGCATATCTCTTCCCTGAACCTAAAAGCAAGGGTGTCATACTTGAGATAAGCATTGTGATAACGTGTAGGCAAAATACCCAGACTTAGTAAAAGCACCTTAGTCATTGCTTGAGAGGAGTGACAAGTAAGTACTTTTCACTTCATGTCTCTTTTATCTCCAGTGTCTTATGGAAATTTGAGTTACACTAAATAATTTTTAAAATTCAACTTGAATTTATTTCCTTTGTTGGAAAGGGATCTAATAGTGACTGAGTATGCATTTAGTTAATTTGTAATTATATATGGATTTAGCACCTTTAGAAACCAATTTTAAGGACAGGCAAAAAATTTTTCTCAAAGAGAACAAGGAACAGAATAACTAAATTTTTCAGAGAGAAGTTTTTCTGTAGCCCCCAAACTGGATGAGTCCTTTAATTTTCTGTTTCATTCAGTTAAGATTCTACTAACTTAAAGAAAACTTAAAATAGAAGAAATATATTGGGAGTTTATGAATAGTTCATCAAAATAACAGTAATTAAGGTGAACACGTGGACTTTTACTGTTTGAATGCATCATGATAGTCACAATATTAATAATATGGATGTTAAATGTAAAAAGTCATCAGATATTATAAATAGTACCATTTATGATACATAGAGGAAACTATTATTTAACATATAAAATAATACTTTTCTAAGCAAAATGCAAGGCCATAATCATAGTTCTCTGAAACCTTTATCACTTAGCCCCAGTCTTCTCTGCTCCTTTATCAGCCTCTTCAAAGTTCACCATAGCTTTTCGGGGTGAAGGTAAAACCCTGCAAAGACTATGAGTTTGAAGAGACTCAAATTTGAGAAAGGTCTGCATTTGGTTCTCATTTATTTGGAAGTTGGGAAAACATAATTAACTTTTGATGTTATACTTTGTCTCTTGTGTTCTGTTACTTTGTGATAGTAGTACTTTTCTGTTTTTTGCCTGGAGGGGAAAAAAAGAACTATTCATTTATTTCCTTCTTTGGTGCCAAGTTTTGAAATTAGCTGTACAAAATTCTCAAATAGTTCATTCATGACCTATGCACAGGCACATTCTGTGAGGCTAGAAAGGACAATTTTATTCCATTTTTCTTGGGCTTGGGGTCATTTGCTACATAAATATAAACTAGTATACAACTTAAATCTTGAATACAATAATTTTAAATATAAAAATAAGTAAATATTTTTAGACATTTAAGACATTTTGTGTTTATTATTCCCTTGCTTTTCTTTATATATTTACCCTATAGTACGTATATCCATGAATAATACACTGTTTGGTTTTGCCACTTAAAATGGAAACATACTCTGAATTCCTTTTAAAATTTTTCTCTTGCAGTTGAGTTTTTTGAAGTTAATCCAACTTGATGTAGAGATACATTTTTCGCTGCTGTACAGCGTTCCATTGAGTGAACATACACATGATCCATTCCACTGTTGATAAGTTTTGTGGTGGTCTTGTTTTTTGCTGTGTAACCATTCTTGTATATGTTTCCTGGTGTACCTGTGCACATTTCTCTGGCATATACTCAAAGTGGGATTATTATTATTGTGTTTACTTTGACTAGGTAATGCCAAACTGTGGTAGCAGTAATTTGTGTTATCGCTGGTAGTTCCCTATTTTCACCAAAACTTGGTATAATTTTTTGTCAGCCTGGCAGATAGAAAAGTTTGAAGTATCACATTAATGGCTTTGCTTTGCACTTCCTTTGTGTTTTCCTGCTAATGAGGTTGAGTGTCTTTACATGTGATTACTGGCCATTCAGATTTCTTTATTGGTGAAATGTTTGTTCATGTCTTTTGCTCCTTTTTCTATGATTATTTGTTGTTTTTTTACTGGCCTATAAGAGTTGATTCTCAAGCCTTGGTCAGTTATATGTGTTGCAAATTTCACATTGCTTTTGTTTCTTTTTCTTCAGCCTGTTTCCCCTTTTTTCAGTTTATTCCCTTGTCTGTTCCCATTTTTCTTATAATTACCCCTCTGTTCTGTCCCAAAATGTGATGAAGGCTGCATGCATAACTCTGAACGTAAATACTACCACCTGAGCAATTTGTGTTCTTTGAGTACCTGCCAAAATCAAATAAAAGCAGATGACCATTCAGAGATAGTATTCCAGCCTCCTGTCAGCCAGAACTAACCCAGAAAGTAGTGGCCATAGTCCTCTTTGCCTTTGGTTTAAAAAAATAAATTTTTGCTTTTTTATTGTGAGATAATTTTTAAAAACAGCATATGTATTACTTTTCTACCTTCCCCTCTTTTAAAAAAAATTTGTTAGAGCAAGAATTAAAAATACAAACTTCAGAGTACAAAATTTGACATCCCTATAATTTTCTAAGCTTGATGTGTATAATGCCTTCCTTTATACATTGAATTCAAAGCCCCTGTCTCTCCCCATCAACACACATGCACCCATGCACAAACATGCAAACATATACCTCTCTACCTACACTTCAGTTTTGGAGCCCAGACTTATAATGATATCTGATATCTGTCTTTCACATGGCTCAGAACTATTTCTCTCAAAACAGTGACCTATAAATTATATTTTTCTAAAGTTCACTCCTAACACACTAACAGAGATTTTACTCTTAATAATTCTTGTTTTATAAACTTACTTTTTAAATGGACCATGCTCTTTATCTGCTAACATTTTAAAACTTCCAGTTAGTTATACAGGATTAAATAAATATTTAGAGAAGCCATCAGGAAAGTTCTCTACAGAAGGCCTGAAGTCAGTTGGTACTTCCATGAAAAAAATTTCCCTTATTTTGGGAAGGGATTGGCCCATATAGTGTGTAACCATTCTAAGCTAGGTACACATGCCTTCTTTTTTTTTAAATTTTTTTATTTATATATATATTTTATTGCACTTTAGGTTCCGGGGTAAATGTGCAAAACATGCAGGATTGTTGCATAGGTACATACATGGCAATGTGGCTTGCTGCCTCCATCCCCCTGTCATCTATATCTGGCATTTCTCCCCTGTTATCCCTCCCTAACCTCCCTACCCCCTACTGTCCCGCCCCAATTCCCCCACAACAGACCCCAGTGTGTGATGCTCCCCTCCCTGTGTCCATGTGTTCTCATTGTTCAACACCCACCTATGAGTGAGAACATGCAGTGTTTGTTTTTCTGTTCTTGTGTCAGTTTGCTGAGAATGATGGTTTCAAGATTCATCCATGTCCCTACAAAGGACATGAACTCATCATTTTTTATGTCAGCATAGTATTCCATGGTGTACATGTGCCACATTTTCCTTGTCCAGTCTATCATCGATGGGTATTTGGGTTGGTTCCGGGTCTTTGCTATTGTAAACAGTGCCGCAATGAACATACATGTGCATGTGTCTTTGTAATAGAATGATTTATAATCCTTTGGCTATATACCCAGTAATGAGACTGCTAGGTCAAATGGCATTTCTATTTCTAGGTCCTTGAGAAATCGCCACACTGTCTTCCACAATGGTTGAACTAATTTTCACTCCCACCAACAGTGTAAAAGCATTCCTATGTCTCCACATCCTCTCCAGCATCTGTTGTCTCCAGATTTTTTAATGATCACCATTCTAACTGGTGTGAGATGGTATCTCAATGTGGTTTTGATTTGCATTTCTCTAATGACCAGTGATGATTAACATTTTTTCATGTTTATT
>CAUYQU010088771.1:0-19120 GCA_963574635.1 Cheracebus regulus | reverse complement strand
AAGGACAATCAAAAATAGAAAAGAAAGAAACATGGGAGACAACAGATGCTGGAGAGGCTGTGGAGAAACAGGAACACTTTTACACTGTTGGTGGGAGTGTAAATTAGTTCAACCATGTGGAAGACAGTGTGGCGATTCCTCAAGGACCTGGAAATAGACATTCCATTTGATCCAGCAATCCCATTACCAGGTATATATCCAAAGGATTATAAATCATTCTACTATAAGGACACATGCACCTGAATGTTCATTGCAGCACAGTTTACAATAGCAAAGACCTGGAACCAACCCAAATGCCCATCAATGATAGACTGGACAGAGAAAACGTGGCACATACACACCATGGAATATTATGCAGCCATCAAAAACGATGAGTTTGTGTCCTTTGTAGGGACATGGACGAACCTGGAAACCATCATTCTCAGCAAACTGACACAAGGACACAAAATCAAACACAGCATGTTCTCACTCATAGGTGGGTGTTGAACAATGAGAACACATGGACACAGGGAGGGGAGCACTATACACTGGGGTCTGTTGGGGGGAAATAGGGGAGGGACAGTGGGGGGTGGGGAGTTGGGGAGAGATAGCATGGGGAGAAATGCCAGATGTAGGTGATGGGGAGGAAGGCAGCACATCACACTGCCATGTGTGTACCTATGCAACAATCTTGAATGTTCTTCATATGTACCTCAAAACCTAAAATGCAATAAAAAAATAATAATAACAAAAAAAGAGAAAGAAAGAACATACAACACAGCCAGAAAACAATTAACGATATGACAGGAACAAAGGCTAACAAATAAATAATAACCTTGAACATAAATGAATTAAATTATATACTTAAAAGATTAAAAAATGGCTGAATGGATTTTTAAAAATCCAATTATTTGCTGCTTACAAGAAACTCACTTTATCAGTAAACACACATAAAGACTGAAAATAGAGGGATGGAAAAAGATATTCCACTCAAGTGGAAACCAAAAGCAGGTAGAAAGAGCTAATCTATGAGGGCTTGCCTGTCATGTACACATCTCTGCAACTCCCGGGAGGGGAAGGGCTGTTCAGCTCAAGGTGTTCTGTTCAGTAGAGCACGTGTCCTCTGACAACTGTATCCCTGGTCTTTTCGGACACCCTTGGGGACAGCACTCCACACATGATGAAGATGAAGGGGCCTGGGAACCCCAGCACTGGGTGCCCTTTATCCAGGGTTAAAATCGGCCTGTGGAATGTGGTGAGAAGGCAGACTGCATGGGTATAACTCATGTATCTTTTCCTTAAAGTTATGTAATAATGGCTAATTGGTCAATAAAATGTTCCTTTGGGGGTAAAAAGAAATAGCTAAATTTATATGAGATAAAACAGACTTTAAATACAGAAAGTTAAAAAAAAGACAAAGAAGGTTATTATGTAATGAAAAAGATATTAGTCCAGCAAGAGGATATAACAATTCTAAATATATATGTTCTTAACACTGGAACACCCAAATCTGTAAAGCAAATATTACTAGATCTAAAGAGAGAGATAGAGCGAAATAAAATGATCACGGACGACTTCAATACTCCATTCTCAACAATAGACAAGAGTATGTAGAAAAAAACATCAACAAAGACACATTGGATTTAAACTGTACTTTAGACTAAATGAACCTAACAGACCTTGCAGAGCATTTTACATAACACCTGCAGAATATACACCCTTTCCATCAGCACACGGAGACGTCTCCACAACAGACCATATGCTAGGCCACAGAACAAGTCTTAACACATTTTTAAAACTCAAAATTATATCAAGTGTTTTCGCAGACCACAATAGAATAAAACTAGAAATAAATACCAAGAGGGCCTTTGGAAACTATACAAAGACATTGAAATTAAACAACATGTTCCTGAATGGCTACTGGGTCAGTGAAGAAATTCAGATGAAAATCAAATATTTTTTGAAACAAATGAAAGTGCAAATACAACATAGCAAACCTTGTTGGATAAAGGAAAAGCAATGTTAAAAGGGACATTTATAGCAATAAATGCTTATATCAAAAAAGGAGAAAAATTACAAATTAACAATCTAACAATTCACCTCAAGGAACTTAAAAAGCAAGAACAAAGCAAACTAAAAATTAGCAGAAGAGAAATAATAAAAATCAGAGCAGAATTAAGTGAAATAGAGACTAAAGATACAAAGGAGCAAAAGACGAAAAGATGATTCTTCAAAAAAACAAACAGAATTAATAAACCTTCAGTTAGACTAACTAAGGAAAGGAGAGAGATGATCCAAATAAACAAAGTCAGAAAGAAAAGAGACTTACAACTGATAACACAGAAATATAAAAAAATTGCTGGAGACTATTATGAACAACTATACGCTGACAAACTGGAAAACCCAGAGAAAACAGATAAATGCCTGGAAACGTACAATCTTGAATCAGAAAGAAATCGAAAACATGAACAGACCAATTACAAGTGGTAAAATTGACTCAGTAATAAAAGCATCATATCTCGACAAAGAAAAGCTTGCATGCTCTGAGGCTGGGCATGCAGACTGACCAACTAGCGACTCAAGCCAGGCTGAACAACCTGCTCTGCTTCTGAAGGTGGGCTGTGGCATTGCCTGGAGTCTCTGATCAGGAACTACCACTGGCAGAAACCAGAGCTAAGACCCAGCTCTGTGCAGTGGATGCTGTGAGCTCCACTCATTCTTCTGATTCTACCGACCCAGGGAAGTATAGCCTAGTGGCCACTTACAGTGTTCCCCGTGAGGTAAGACTGGGGTGGGCTTCCTGAGAAACACCTCAGGATGCTAAGGAAGCTAGACGTTCACCACTGGTTTTCTTTCTCACTGTAGTTACCACGAATCCAGAGGAATGCTTTATGTGGTACCGTGCCAACTTGCAGGAGCAGGACAGGCCATGCAGTTAAATTGAGATTATTCATCTCACCTTTAGCACTTTAATGCATTTTTTATTCAGTTCTGTGGTCCATAAGGGTATCCCAGGCTCATTCCCAAGTTTTGAGGTGTACACAAAGGTGTTCTTCCTGTGGACAGCTGCTAGTCGGACTTTCTATGTGGGGAGTGAAGCCTGTGATCTCCTATTCTGCTATCTTCCTGATGTCACTCTGCAATAATTATTAAATGTGAATGGTCTAAGTATACAGTCAGAAGAGACAGACCATCAAAGTGGATTATTTTTAAAGACATGATTATATGTTGCCTACCAGAAAGCCAGAAAAAAAACAGATTATTTTTAAAAGATGATGAAAAATATATTATGGTAACAGTAACCTAAAAAAAGCTGGAGTGGTTATACTAATTTCAGGCAAAGGAGACTTCAGAGAAAGGAAAATTACTAGGGATAAAGAGTGGCTTTATATAATGATATTTCTCAAAGAAGACTTAGCAGTTCTTAATGTGTATGCATCTAATGGCATAAGGTCAAAATGATTGGGCAAAACTCATGAAACTGCAAGGAGAAATAGGCAAATCGACCATTATAGCTGAAGACAGCACTATTTCTCTATCAGCAACCAGTCCAGCAGACGGAGAATCAGTAAGGATAAACTTTAACTGAAGAGCACATCACCAAAGTGAATCTGCTTGGCATTTATAGATGACTTTATACAGCAACAACAGAATATACATTCTTCCCAAGATCATATAAAATATTCACCAAGATCTCATTTTGGATTATAACACCCCTTTCAACAAATTTTAAAAATAGAATTCATACAAAGTATGCTGTCAGACAACAATGGAATAAGAGTATAAATCAACAGAAAGATAGATGAAAAATCTCAAAATATTCTGAAATTTTAAAGCATACTTCTAGATAACACATAGGGCAAAGAAATGTCAAGAGAAATCGAAAAACATTTTAAATAAATGAAAAGGAAAATATGACTTTCAAATTGTGGCATACATGATATACTAGAAAAGAAAAAAGATCTAAAATCAATCGTTTAAGATTCCACCTTAGGGAACTAAGGAGAGAAGAGAAATATTGGCCTAGAGCAAGCAGAAGAAAATAAACAATAAAACAACAGAAATCAATAAAACTGAATACAGTAAAACAAGAGAAAGTCAACAAAACCAAAAGATGTCTCTTTGAAAACGTACAGAAAGTTGTTAAACCTCTAACCAACCTACCAAGAAAAAGATAAGATAGAAATTATTAGGAATGAAATGAAAGAAGGCCATTACTCCTGACCCCATCGGCATTAAGTAAATAAATAAATATTATGAGCAACTCTATGCCAACAAATTAAAAAACTTAGATAAAATGGCTCAAGTCCTTTAATGGCACAACTCCAAAACTTATATAAGCAAAAATAGATTACTACTCAAGAAATTAAATTAACAATGAAAAATCTTCTAAAACTAAAACAGAAAGGATACACTCAGATGTTTTCATTGGTGAATTGTACCAAACAGTTAAAGAAAGAATAATATCGATTCTGTACTATCTTTTCTAGAAAATAGAAACTTAGGAAACACATCTTAATATAGTCTATGAGTTCATCATTACCTTTATACCAAAACCATTTAAGACACTGCAAGAAAGAAAAACTGAAGACCAATGTGTTATGAACATAGATGCAACAAAATATTAGCAAATAAAATCAATGTTTTAAAATAATTATACACCACAACCAAGTGAGATTTATTTCAGATAAGTAAGGCTGATTCAGACAGTCACAAATCAACTTATGTAATCCATTACATCTGTTTAGTCATCTCAGGCTGCTGTAACAAAGTATAAACTGGGTGGCTTAAACAATAGAAGTGTATTTTCTCACACTTCTGGAGCCTGGAAATCTAAGATCAAGATGCCAGCAGTGTCTGTATGTGGTTGTGAGGGCTTTCCCCTTGACCAGATGGCTGCCTTCGTGCTGTGTATTCACATGGTTTTTCCTAGGTGCGTACACACACACACACACACACACACACACACACACACACACACACACACACGGTGATCTCTCTGCTCTCTCTTCTAAGGACACTAATCCTGTTGGATTAGGGCCCCACCCTTATGACCTTATTTAATCTTAATTACCTCTTAAAGGCCCTATCTTCAAATGCAGACACACTGGGGTTAGGGATTTAATGTATTAATTTGGGGAAGACACAAACATTTAGTCTATAAAAACATTAAACAGGCTACAAAGCAAATGTTATGATCATGCAACTAGACGAAGAAAAATTATTTGACAAAATTCAATACCCATTTATAATAAAAATTCTCAGCAAACTAGAAATGCAGAGGACTTTCTCAAGTTAATGAAGAACATTTACAAAACACCTCCAGCTAATGTGGTACTTACGGTGAGATTCTAGAGACTTTCCCTCTGGGATCAGGATTAAGGTCAGGGTGTTGCTTCCCACCATTCCTATTCAGCCTCATACTCAAAATCCTAGTTAATCCAATAAGACAAGGAAACTAAATCAAAGGTATGCAGATTAGAAAGGAAGATATAATATGGTATCTGTTCACAGATAACATAATTTTATATATAATCCAAAGAATATACCAAAAACCTCCTAGATCTAATAAGTGATTATAGCAATGCTGCAGGATACAAGGTTAATATAAAGACTTAATTGCTTTTTTATGCACCAGAAATAACCAAAAAAATTTAAAATTAAAGATACAATACCATTTACATTAGAATGAAAAATGAAGTACTTAGGAATAAATTTAGTAAAATGTATATGAGATCTATATGAGGAAAACTATAAAACTGTGATTAAAGAAACCAAAGAAGACTTAAATAAATGGAGGGACATTTCATTTTCGTGGATAAACTTAATATTGTTAAGACGTCAGTTTTTCCCAACTTGATCTGTAGATTCAATGCAATCGCAGCCAAGATCCCAGGAAGTTACTCTGTTTAGCAAGAAACAAAGTCAAAAGACTAACACTACCCCACTTCAAGACCTGAAGCTGCAATAATGAAGATAGCATGACATTGGTGAAAACAATAGACAAGTAGAACAGGATAGAGTTCAGAAATAAACCCACACAAATATAGGCAACTGATCTTTGACAAAGAAACAAAAGCAATTCAATGAAGAAATGATAGTCTTCTCAACAAATGGTTCTGGAATGACTGGACATCTGAATTCAAAAAGGTAAATAAATGAACGTACACACTGACCTTACCCCTTTCACAAAAGTTAACTCAAAATAGATCATATACCTAAACACAAAATGCAAATCCATAAACTTCTAGACGGCAACACAGGAGAAAACCTGGTTGACCTTGCATTTGTTTGGGGTGAGGTCTTTTTTTTTTTAACTTTTAGTTTCAGTGGTGTATGTGCATGTTTGCTATACAGGTAAATTGTGTGTCATGGGGTTTTAGTGTAGAGATTATTTCATCACCCAGGAGATAAGCATAGTACCTCATCTGTGGTTTTTTGATACTCACTCTCTTCTCACTCTTCACCCTCAAGTAGGCCCCAGGATCTACTCCAGGGCCTACTTTGTGCATTCTCTTTGTGTCCAAGTGTAGTCAATGTTTACCTCCCGCATATAAGTAAGAACATGTGGTATTTGGCTTTCTATTCCTACATTAGTTTGCTTAAGATAATGGCCTCCAGCTCTATCCATGTTGCTGCCAAGGTCATGATCTCACTCTTTTTATGGCTGCATAGTATTCCGTTGTGTATATGCAGAACACCTTTATCCAGGGTAGCATCATGGGCATCTACATTGATTCCATGTCTTCGCTATTGTGAATAGTGCCATAATAAACATATGCACGCCTATGTCTTTATAGTAGAGCGATTTATATTCCTTTGGGTCTATATTCAAGAATGGGATTGCTGGGTCAAATGGTAGTTCTGTTCTAAGTCCTTTGAGAAATCACCAAACCGCTTTCCACAGTGGCTGAAGTAATTTACATTCCCACCAGCAGTCTATAAACATTCCCTTTTCTCTGTAACCTCGACAGCATGGTGATGCATTTTTAGATACAATGCCAGAAACATGGGTTATTAAAAAATATTTAGATTTAACTAAAAATTGAGACTTTAAAAATATTTTAAAACTTAAAAACAACCAGGTGTGGTGGATCATACCTGTAATCTCATCACTTTGGGAGGTTGAGGCAGGCGGATTACCTGAGGTCAGGAGTTCGAGACCATCCTGGCCAACATGGTGAAACCCCGTCTCTACTAAAAATACAAACATTAGCTGAGCATGGTGGTGTGTGCCTGTAGCCAGCCAGTCAGGAGGCGGAGGCAGGAGAATCGCTTGAACCCAGGAGGCGGAGGTTGCAGTGAGCCGAGATCACGCCACTGCACTCTGGCCTGGGGACAGAGCGAGACTTTGTCTCAAAAAACAAAAACGCTTAAAAACACAAGAGTGCCATTTAAAAAAATTTTTTCCAGTTTCCATGGGCTCTTTATTTTATCTTCACATTCTAACAAAATCTATTACAAAAAGAAATAATGCCATAATCTATTAAACTACTTAGTCAATAAAGAAGGGACCTTTGACAAATGTGAATTAAGTAATAGAATGTACAGGGGATTGGTAGAGAGAGGAGAGAAGAGAGAGGAATTCTTCAGGAGTTTCGTGAGGCCATAATCGTGAAGCATATTCTATATCATTTCAGCATGAAGATATTTCATTATTTTTCTAATTATGTTTGATGCCCATGGAACTTATTTAATTCTGTTTCTAATTTCTCAAGAAGAGAAAATAAATCTTATTTGAAGTATATTATAGTTAACCCTAGATTGTAGACACATCTAATAAGGACAGCAATCAACAATGTACTGTCACTAGTGAAATGGCAGAAGACCTTGGGACACAACTGAAGAAACAGAGATGTTGGCACTAATGGGACCCCGGTATCATGTGCAGGACGGAGCATGGTCTTTGGAAGCAGGAATCTCCAGGTTCCGTAGACACTTTTCTGTTATTATTGTGGTGCTGTGGTTACAGCGTGAATAAGAAAAAGTTCGTGTAACACCATATAATTTTAAGAAAGACAAATCAGACTAAAGTACTAGAAAGTGACAGAATTTCCTACTTTATCTTGCGTGCTTAGAAAAGGAATCGTTGAGAACGAAAACAGCTGAAAAGAGAGTCAGTCAAGAAAAAGTTAAGAGAGGGCGCAAAGCCACAGTCCAGGCCACCATAATAAAAAACTAAAGACTGGGTTGTTATAAGCAACAGAAACTTACTTCTCACAGTTCTGAGGATGGGAAGTCCAGGGTCAAGGGCGGATCTGGTGTCTGGTGGAGTCTAATCTCTGACTCACAGGTGATGTCTCTTTACTGTGTCCTCACGGGGTGGAAGAGGCAAATGAGCTCTTTGAGGCTTATTTTACAAGGGCACTAATCTCATCATGAGGGTTCCACTGTCATGGTCTCATCACCTCCCAAAAGCCCCACCTTTTAATTATTGCCTTGGGGGGGTCAGAATTTTAAAATATAAATTTTGAGGAGGGGACACAAACATTCAGGCCTAAGCAGGTGATAAAGAGTGAAGAAACCTAAACAAAAACATGGTATTTGTAACCAGCTTGGTCCTTGAAGTCCGAAGTGCATTTGTCAAGGTGAGTAGGTGGAGAAGTAGGACCAAGGTGGACCAGGCCTGGACCACGCGGAGTGCTGCCCTGCTCAGCTAGGACCAAGGTGGACCAGGCCTGGACCACGCGGAGTGCTGCCCTGCTCAGCTAGGACCAAGGTGGACCAGGCGTGGACCACATGGAGTGCTGTGCTGCTCAGCTAGGACCAAGGTGGACCAGGCCTGGACCACGTGGAGTGCTGCGCTGCTCAGCTAGGCTGAACGGGTTCTCTCTGTGTCTGAGTGAGCGTGGTCTCTAGAGACATTCTGCATGCGAGCTGGTGGTGGACACGGATCCGCAGCCAGTTTGTTTGCTGGTTGGTTTTGAGGGTGTCACTGTGTTCTGGGTGTCAGTGCTGGGCACCAGGCCCCGTGCAGCTCTCAGCAGCTGTTGCTGGTTCACTCACCCGCCACAGCGGTGTGGGCCAGCGTCTGCGCGTCGCTTCCACAGCTCCCACCAGATCCCCCCCTTCTGCTTCTCGGAGTCCTAGAAAGCTCATGCTCGGCGCCGTGGGAAAGGGCAGAAGCTCTCCTTATAGGTCAGCACATCACCCAGGTGGAGGATGAGCGACAGAAGCCCCCTGCGGGCTGCAGCCCGTCCTTGCTCCCATCTACAGCCCTGTCCTCCCTGGCTGCCTGTCGGGCTGACCGGGGTGACTTCAAACTGAGCACAGTTGGACAATGCTCCACCAGCAAGAATGGCTGAGGAACAAATCCTTATTCTTTGCCACTCATAGCAGTTTTGCCCCTCAAATCAAACCCTGATGGCTACAGAAACTGTGACTCCCCATGGTTCTAGAGAAGGGAGTCTTTGTACCAGCTCTGGGTTATGTGCAGTTGGTTCTTTTAACGAATTACATGTCAAGGTGTCAATAACCCTGCTTCTAGTGGCAGGCTGTAGCACGCAGAGGTCAAACAGTTACTAAAGTTATCACATGCGATTACCTGTGATCAAATGCTTACAGAAAGGAAGTCTTTGAGCTCTAAGTACTCTCTGTCTTGTAATATTTTAGTGAAAATAGAAAGTATGATAGGATTGATTAGTTCCTTCTAACACACTGGAGAACTTGGAAAAAGAACATGAAGGGCTCAGGCTTTAATTTATAACTCAAGGCCCAAATAAGGAACCTGGAAGCTTCTGTGACTGGCCTGAAAGAAGCCCTTGTCTGCTGTGGCTACAAGGCTGAAGTTCCTGAAAAGCAAACCGAGTCTAATCCTGTGGAGGATGGCCTCACAATCAAATCTGAATTGTCCATCTTACTGGGTCTCTCATGTTCGAGCCTTGACTTGGGAGGAGGGGCACGGAGAAATTGGAAAGGGGTCTGTGGGCAGATCTTGGTGAAGCTGAGGACTTCTGACCCAGTTCTGCCAGTAGATCACTCTTTCCTCTCTTAGGTGGAAAAGTTAATCTCCTCTTTCTTAAAGTCTGAAATGATCCTCCTCTGAGGTACTTACTTTTCCGGCAAGAGGCAGATGATTTTTATAAATAATTACCCCCATCACCTCTTATTGCTTCTACAGACTTGAGTCTCAGCAGCCCTGAAGTTGTGAAATATCACTTGCAAAGAGATGGGATACGCATCAAACAATTCATAATTTTGCCAATTTACATCAACTGAAATTTGTGGAATAAGAAAGAGCATGAAATCAGGTGGGAATAAAAAGCCGAATCAGACCAAATTTGCTGATAGAGTTCCTCAGCTCAGTGTGTTATATTACTTCATGGCAATGGTTCTACCAATTTGCTGGACTGGTGGCTGAAATCTGGAGAAATAGTGGCTCACTTAAAGGAATCTGGAACACCAGGACATCCTTGGTATACCAGAGAAGAAGGTATCCAAAGGCTGGAATGGATTTGTCACGTAAGACCAGCTCCCCAACACCCCAGAAGATTCCCAGGATGGCCCAAAGGACACTTCCTTCACCAATGCAGTTAGAAACAGAGCTTTGAGGGGAGCCTTAGCATTCTTGAAGAGCTCTATCGTAGCGATTCTATGTAGGCCAGAAATGACCATGAAAACCACTGCCATCAAAGTAGGCTTCCTGGATTCAGTGAGGATGATGGCGTTCCAGGGTGGCGGGACCCAAGTTGTGAACCTTAATCACCGAAGACAAGATGAACATGGTTACTGTGATGGACAGCAGAGCTCTTGCAGTAGCCAGAAGGGGCTGACTTGCTGAGCTCTTTAGGGGACGGCTGGTTGATTATGGTGTCCCTAGAAGTGCAATACACTGACAACCGCCTAAAGCCTAACTTTATTTGTTTAAGCTGAAAAGCTCTAGGTTTTGTGAACAGATGTTTGACTTAAATCACCACTATAGAGTGCTGCAGACTCCCAACAAATTTGTAGATTTGAAGTAGTTCATAAAACCAGAGCCCTTGAATGAAGAAGAACCTGCATCCCCTTGAGGAAGGACCATGCTATGTAGCCCAAGATGTATAGAAAGTATAATTGTCTCAGTCTTACCCAGAGGAATCCATAGCCACTTCCCTGAGGGACTATGCTTTGGGAAAGGAGAAATAATCAGACTTTTTAGGTATCACTAAACATTGTCTGTAAATTACACTAACTTCTAGAGACACGTAACACCACTGTGCTCCACTAATCAGAAATAGAGGCTTCTGAAAGTCTGGTGATCAGTGAAGTTTTGGCTCAGGTCCAGCTCTCAGTGGGCCCAGTATGTCAGCAGCGACATCATGGCCCTCTCCTCCATTCTGGAATGCATCATGGGAATGTATATACTCAGCAACAGTAGGATCCCATATTGGTTCCCTGACCCATGAATTAAGGGCCATTGCAGAAGGCTAAGTGGATGCCACTAGAACTATTTGTACAGGGAAAATAGTGAGCCAGCAGAATCACCACATTCCTGTGAGATTGCAAAGATTTATGCTACCATCATGGACTTGAAGGACTGAGCCCCTAATATCAGTCCCTTGACACTTTTAGGGGAAGGTCAGCACAAGGCAGCAGGTTGGTTCTGCTGGAACACTTCCATCGCAGAAGGTGTAATGCCTTGGTCTCACTGGAATCTGCACTTCAGATTGTATTTTCCTTGCCTGCTCACAACATTTTTGCCAAAGTACCAGCAGGGATTTGTGGAATGCCTTATTCACCATCATAATATTTAATGCGATATGAAAGAACTCATTTTCAGCAAATGAAGTGGCCGTGGGCCCACACTCATGGAATTCGTGCTTTTCACGATGTTCCCCATCATACTGAAGCAGCTCAGCTGATAGAAGAAAGAACCTGCCCATTACAGACCAGCTGGGTGGTCACACCTTACGGGGCTGAGATTATGCCCTCCAGGGTGCAGAATATGACAAACCTGTGACCTGTATATAGTGCGGTCTCCTCTGTAGCTGATATTCACAGCGGGAAATCCAGAGTTGGGAGAGCATGTGGCCCCACTGCTGTCACTCCTAGCTGTGCTAGCATAAAAGGTTTTGACATTCTCACAGCCTTGCACTCTGCTGCTTGAGAGATCTGGGGTGTGAAGGAAATAATGCTTCCCACAGGGGACAAAGCGAGGGTTCTGCTGAGCTGGAAGTAGAGACTGTCCTCTGGCTGCTCTGAGTTCCTCATGCTGGTAAATCAACAGGAAATGAGGAAGGCTCTTGTGCTGGGGGTGGTGCTTGATCCTCACTGAAACTGTGCTACAGCCCAATGAGGACAAAGCGGTAAATGTCTGGAATGCAGATCCCATGGGTATCTCTTAGTACTCCTGTGTCCTGTGATTTGACATCAGTAGAAAATTAAAATTAAAATAAAATAATAAAATTAAAAGTAAAAAAGAAAATTAAAATTAAAATAATTCAGGAAAGACTGCTAGTGGCCCAGACTTCTCAAGAATGAAGACTTGGGACAGCCCCCAGTGGAGGACCAGCTGAGGTGCAAAGGACTTGCGGAAGGTAATCATGAATACCAGCTACAACCTCGTGGTCAGTGATAGAAACAAGGGCTGTAATTTATAAATATTCCTTCCTCACTTTGATATGAATATATTTATGCTTATGGTAAGCATTTTTTAACTGTAGACGGCAATATTTAAGTTACAGTATATCGAAGGGACTCGGCAAGAAGACAAACCAACATCATCCAAAAATGAGTGAGGGGCTTCCTGTCCTGTTTTGGGAAGAGCATTTGTGGGTTTTGTGTTGTGAGAGGCATGGTTTGACCATGTTAGGTGAAGACGTGGGCTTACTATTGTCTTTATTTGGCAGTCATGGGTTATTAAGAGATATTTGTTAGCATACTAAGTTGAAAAGGTTGATTGCGGTGCCTTTGTTCTGCATTAGTACAGGTAAGTTAGAGCTGTGTTCCCAAGAATTCTGTTCCTTCTGTCGTTTTATGTTTGTGCTAGATTCGAGAAATCTGAGAGAAGCAGGAGCCATATTTTCGATATTCTGAAGGTCAGTGCAAGGAACCCAGCATGTGGGAACTCGTGCAGGTTGTCACTGGTCTTTTTGCTTGCCATAAAGACCTTCAGCCTCCCCGAGACATGGGCCAGAAGAATATACACTTGATGGCCTCGAGGCTGCAGGTGGTGACAGACATCGTGCCATATGATTTGTCCTTGCAGGCTCCGGTTGTCCTGTGGGTTCAGTTTGTCCTTCTCTCACCCACTTCCAGCTTTCTTCCCTGACACACTGGTTTGCTGACCTAGCTGTGATTCAGCTGCGCAGGAGATGTAGAGATGGCAGCTCACAGAGACACCATCAACCACGGCTGCGTGAGGTCATCCCTTACGACATTCCCGTATCTTCCTCTACTCACATCAGATCTGCTTCCTTCCCAGGCCTCTTGCTGTAAAACCTGAGGCCACAACGATAAAAGTCTGGATCCTATTCAGAAGACAATGAGAAGCCACTGGCCGGTCTTGAACAAAGGAATCTGAATCCTAGCTCTATTTTACCAATTGTGCAGTCTTGGGCCAATTACTTCACCTCTCTGAACTTCAGCCTCCTCATCTATAAAATAGAAATAGCAATAATGGAATCAAGGGATTAATATGGATAGTGAATGCATACTTAACATAGGGTTTGGAGGTGTTCTTGTGGCTAACAGACCAAGTGATTTGTTAAGTGCCTCATGTTCAACTGCTTGTTGTAATGATGCCAGTGAATACTGTAAGTAATTATCCTTGCAGTGTTGTGAGACTGTGAAGCCAAGAAAATGTAATGAACGTGTTCCAAGCAAGCCTCTGACCTAAGAAGTATAAACAGGAAGCCGATCGATCCAGTTGCAGTGACCTGGGCGCCGCAGCAGTGATGTGTGCTGACCACTGTCCACAGCCACGTTTTCCTCTCACAGTTTTGTATGTGCTGTTCACAGTGCAGTGCTTGACCCCAGACGGTGCCACTGCCTGTGAGTTCAGTGAAAATGCAAAATCTCAGAATGACTGAGGCAGACTCTTAACTGTAACAAGACTCCTCAGGCGACTTACATGCGCTTTAGATGTTTTCAGTTTTTTTCCTGATTTTACATTGTGTTAAAATAGGCACAACATAAAATGTCCTGTCTTAACTGCGTTTAAGTTCAGTGGCATTAACTGTGTTCACGCTGCTGCTCGGCCGTCACCACCCTCCATGTCCACGGCCCTTCTCATCTTGAAAACCTGAAACTCTAAGCCCAGGAAACAGTAACTCCCCAATCTCCTCTCCACGCAGCCCCCAGCAACCACCATCCTTCTTTCTGTGCCTGTGAATTTTACCCTCTAGGTACTTCATAAAAGATAAGTCATACGTAGTTTTTTGTGACCTATCTTATTTCACTCAGCATAATGTCCTCAAGATCCATCCATGCTGCAGCATTTAGCAGAACTCCTTCCTTTAAAAGACTGACTAACATCCTACTCTGTGTCTACACCACATTTTACTTATCTGTTCCTCTGTCCACGGACACTTGGGTTACTTCCACATCACTATTGTGAATCCGCTGCTGTCAGCACAAGGGCATAAATATCTCCTCAAGGTCTTGCTTTCAGTTCTTTGAGATATCTCCCCAGAAGTGAAATTGCAGGATCATGTAGTAATTTTATTCCTAACGTTTAGAAAACACCCATGCTGTTTTCCACAGGGGCAGCAACATTTTTACATTTTGTATTCCCACCAGTAGCATACAATGGTTCCAATTTCTCCACAGACTCACCAGCACTTGCTGTTTTGTGTTTATTTGACAATAGCCATCCTAATGAGTGTGAGCGTCTCATTGTATTTTTGACTTGCATTTTCCCAATTACTAATGACAGTGAGCATCTTTTCATGTGCTTTTTCGCCATTTGTGTATCACTTCTTGAGGAAAGCCTATTTAAGTATTTTGCCCAATTGTGAATCAGGTTAAAGTTCTCCATACATGCTGAATTTTATCTCTTTTCAAACATGCAATTTGCAAATATTTTCTTCAATTCTGTGGGTTATCTCTTTACTTTGTTGATCTTATCTTTTGATGTACAAAGTTTCAGAAATGTTTATGAACTCCAGTTTGTCAATTTTTTTCTTTTATTGTCTATACCTTTGGTGTCATATCCAATAAATTATTAATACTGTCAAATATAAAGTCATGAAGCTTTTTCCCTATGTTTTCTCATAGGAGTTTTATAGCTTTAGGTCTTCTAATTTGGTCTTTGGTCTATTTTAAATTAATTTTTGTTTATGATGTTAGGTAAGAGTTCAAATTCATTCTTTTGCACAAGGATATCCAGTTTTCCAAACAACATTTGTTGAAGAGAGTGTTCTTTGTGCATTAAATGGTCTTGGAACCCTGTCGGAAGTCCTTTGACCACACACATGCAGGGTTTGGCGCTGAGCTCCCTGTTCTGTTCTATTGGTCTACATGTCTGCCATCATGTCAGTATACCCTGATTTGATTACTGTGGCTTTGTAGTAAGTTTTGAAATCAGGAAGTGTGAATCCTCCCGCTTTTTAATTTTTTAAAATCTTTTTTCTTTTCTTTCCACAGGTGTTGACACTCTTCTTTTTCAAGACTACTTTGGCTATTTAGGGTTCCTTGAGGTTCAATACAGATTTTAGAGTGGGCTTTTCTATTTCTGTGCATTCAGCTTCCAGAAATGCTGGTCTGCCCTCTCTCCTGACCTCTAGGTCCTCTGCTAAAGCCTTGGGAAAAAAGTGAGCCCCCATCTTGACTCCCACCATTCCCCATATTTTACCAAGTCATGATGAGCTTTCCTTTCCTAATCACATGTCCTTAATGTTGAGAGAACTAAATGTCAGCAGGCCTCAGTGCATTGATTATTTTCATCGTTCATTCATCCACTAACTACAGCTCTGTGCCAGAGAGACACATTGAAAAGTCTCAACACCTTCAAGCCACAAAACAACCAAAATATAGATGAAAGTGCTGTAATTAATTTTTAAGGTAAAGTGGGAATAAATTGATGATCTGGGGAAAATCAAGGTAGCTTTCATAGAGAATATGCCCCTTGAGATGACTCCTAAAAGGAGAGCAGGGTTTGGAGAGGTTATTCTAGGCAGTAATGTGCAGTATTGCTCTCTGGGCATTTGTGACTGGCTCGTGTTACACTGTAGCATGGAGTGCAATATGAGAGGGGAGGAGGAATTGTAAAAAAAAAAAAAGGTGGGGGGAGGGAGGGGCTGGAGTTGAGCCAAGAGATAGGCAAGAGAGACACTGTGAAGAGCCTGACGGATACTGACATACCGGAGATTCTGAGGTGTTCCTCATTTCAAAGAAAATATTCCCACTGTTCCCATAAAAAAGCTGTAATACTGAGCAGACACTGTGGTCCGCCTCTGGTTCAGAGGATGCAAGCTGTTGACAGCCTGTCCTGTTAAGGATGCGGAGGCATCTGTTTCTAAGTGATCAAAGCAAGAAGGAGCAGGCGCACACAGGAGGCGGGGAGATGAGACCCCAGCCGGGAGGGAGTGTGCCTGTCACTCCAGGAAGCGAAACGGGACACCCGGCCACCGACCTTTGGCCCCAAACTCTCGGTCTTTCTGGGTGTCTTGATTCTCCCTTCACCATTGTCCACGCTCTGGATCCTCACACAAAGAGGGTCTTCTCTACCTGGGTCCCATTTCCTTGGAATCCTCATAATAGGTGATTGACGATATATCATAAAAATAAATTTAACTCTGAGAATAATAGCCAGTGATGTCTAATGTATTTCTGTATTAAAGTTTCTACTTTAATTAAATAGATTTATGGGCAAAATTAACAAACTTTGTAGGTATCCCATGTGGCAGCAAAGCCAGAACCAGGCTAAGTTCTAAGAAAATGTGGAGCAGCCTTCACTTTGTTTTGAAAACAATACAAGTACTTTGGACAACTGTTTGTCAGTGTCTTACAAAATTAAGCTTATAGTAATTCCAGGAGGCTACAATTACACTTCTGGGTATTTACCCAAGAAAAATGAAAATAGGCATCCTCAAAAATATTTGCATGGAATGTTTATAGCTTCCTATTTATAATAGCCAGGACTGTAAACAACCTAAGTAACCATCAACATCAATATGTTGCATTCAGTAGAACAGTCCTCAGCTACAAAAAGAGTTGACCCCTAGCTCACACAGCATGACTGGATCCCAAAATGCAGGATGAATTCTGTGGGAAACAAGATAATTATAAAAAACTAGTACTGTATGAGTCAACTTATGTGAAGTTCTACACAGGCAAAACTATACATAATGATGGAATTCAGAACAATATTTGTCTTGAGCAGGAAGATAATTGATCGGAATGGAGCATAAGATAAATAGCTGGGTAATAAAATGTTCTACGTCTTCTTTTGAGGGTTGATTACTCTCAGTATACAATTGTCAAGCTTGTATAAGATCTGCCTATATATCACATCTCAACTGTACATTAATTACATGTCTTGTTTCTGTCTCAACCTCCTATTTCTTCAAATGCAGAAGAGGGAAGGAAGTCCACATACGTCCAGCAGCTAATACGCCTCTCAAGCAGGATCCACAACAGGAAGAATTATTTATGGCAGACATTAGGGTGTGGACAGTATATTTGGGAGCCGCCAGGTGGTTCTGGGAGTGCTGCTCTTCAATCTTCCTAATGTTCCCTTTCCACTGCAAAAATACTCTCAGCTACTTCATTTTGTCATTAAACAAGAAACGACGGGAAATGATGCAATTTCTTGGAGTTCCCTAGCTCGGTACATGGAGAGGACCAGGGAGCAGCCGCCCGCAGCACTGAGTGCACCTAACACAGAGCTCTGGGGACAAGGTCTCGCTCTTTGCCCAGGCTGCAGGGCAGTGGTGCAGACACAGCCTCCTGCAGCCCCAGTATCCTGGGTTCAAGCAGTCCTCACGCCTCAGCCTCCGAGACGCTGGGACCACAGGTGCACACCACCACACCCAGCTAACTTTTTTGTTCATTTTGTTGTAGAGACCGGGTTTCATTTTGTGGCCCAGCCTGGCCTCAAACAAGCAATTCCCCTGTCTCTGCTCCCCAAACGCTGGGATTACAGGCATCAGCCACTGCACCCAGCCCCAGCTCCTGGTTTCTAAATATCAACCTGCAGTGAAAGTCACCAGAGCTCCTTGAAGAAATGACTAACTTCAGGGCAGAGCTGGGGGAAAAAGAAGAAGCCTGAGATTCTTTATTGTGCCAGAGAGTAAAGAATTATTCAAAAAAATGATGGAGGTACATCAAAAGATGCCAGAGGCAGATTAAAAGATCTCCTACTGGCCCAACCTGTGGTAATTTGAGTTTAAAAATAAATAATGATGGTAACAGATTACAATCTATTGGAGAAAGTCGGAAACCATATATTTACATAGATGAATAGAAAAATAAATCGAAAGATCTGTTGAGTAATGAGATATTTATATCTGTAAAGTATTACAAAGGCTTATTTTCTTTAAAGAAAAAAATAGTGGAGTCACTCTTTTTACAGAAGCCTGTAGATATTACCTTCAACAAGCAACGAAAGCAGACACGGTACACCGAGACGAACACAGCATTGCTTCTGTCACATCCTTGCTGGAGACATGCCACCTAAAATCAAATCCAGATTGAGGGACGTGTTACAAAATAATAGGCCTGTAATATTTTAAACTGTAATTTTTATTTAAAAAAAAAAAAAAAAAAAAAAAAAGGAAAGGTTGAAAATCTTGAATGTAAGAATAAATATCTACTTTATTTAGTCACTGCATATAAACAAACATATTCCAACTGAATACAGGTGTGTACTAAAGTAATGTCTTCGGGATTTCATTTTATCTTATTTATTTTTTTGAGACAAGGCCTCGCTCTGTTGCCTAGGCTGGATTGCAGTGGTGTGCTCACAGCTCACTGTAGCCTTGACCTCCTGGGCTCGAGTGATCCTCCCACCTCAACCTCTCCAGTGGCTGGGACCACAGGCACACACCACTATGCTTGGCTAATTCAAAAAAAAAAATTGTATACTATGCAGTCATAAAAAACGATGAGTTCGTATCCTTCATAAGGACATGGATGAATCTAGAAACTATCATTCTCAGCGAACTGACACAAGAACAGAAAATCAAACACCACATGTTCTCACTCGTAGGCAGGTGTTGAA
>CAUYQU010088770.1:0-25555 GCA_963574635.1 Cheracebus regulus | reverse complement strand
AGAACTTTATTAACATGTATAAAATGTACTCATGGGAGATACTCAGGGAAAATGAGAAAAGTTTAAAGAGGTGGCTTAGAAGTCTGGCTTACATAGCATCTTCAACCAAGAGCATACAATTTAAAAGAAGCAATGAAACCAAGAAAAAGAACCTGGAGTCTCTAGGGATGGCAAATTGTGGGAAGACAAATCAATGGGAAACTAATGGTAGATAAAGGCTAGTTAGCAAAGCTTGTTATGTAGATTCCTTTGTGCCATCTCTAGGTTGATGGGGGCTAAGATTGTGTTCTGTGATCAACCTTTGTCCTTCCTGGTTGAGAGGGGAGGAGGGACACTCTTGTAAATTTATATCCTGCTTTTAGGCAAATAGTGGGAGGGCAGAGAGCTTTTCTTGTCTCTGTTTCTTCTCAGTTGCCTTCAGCTCACAATAATCCTTATGCCCAGGTGGCATATTTTTGGGTGGCACGTTCTGCTACCCTTCAGCACCCCCTGAAGAAGGTCCTAGCCCTGGCCACAGAGCCACCCACTCTCCCTGCTCTCAGCTTGGCTAAGGAGAGTGTGGACACTTCAGTGTAGCTTGTCTATACTGCAAGAGACAACTCAACACTCTCAGGCATGAGTGAGCAGGCGAGGTGTCTGCGGGTGGCACTCTGCCCTCTTCTCCTGGGGGCAGACTCTGGAGAGGAGGAGTTTCCTGGTCCCTCCCCTGCCCCAGCCCCTCCCCTACTCATGTTTTCTTCTTGGTGAAGGAGCTCCAGGCTCTCCAGAACCTCTCCCCATCAGGCACCCCCACAGCAGGGGGGCGATGGCTCTGCAAGAGCTTTGGCTCTAGTGATATCATTGCTGGGATGCAGTTTCTGAAGCATTATGACATGTGACCCAGCTTCTTCTCTCTCCAAATGCCCCTGGAAAGGTAGGAGGATGTCATTGTTAGCTGCAGTCCTCTTGATGACAGAGTGACGTTGCATGATTTCCTTTTATTGGTTCCCTCTTGCTGCCAGTGTGGAGCAGGCTGCCTCATTCTTTAAGTGGGCTTGGGGGATCAAGAGCATGGGTATGGCCTTAGAGCCTCTCATCTCTCCTCCCAGGCTGTGGCTTGAGGGGGCACATCTTAAGTCCCCAGAAGCTCCCTCCCACCACCCCTGGTACCTCCCAAGGAGGGACCTGAGTCTCTGAGGGCCAGAGCTCTGCCCATCCAAGCCCTGAGGCTCTGGGCTGGGCCTTTTTAGGTGCTCTGGGACTCCAACAAGAAGGCTTTGGTCTCTAAGGCCAAAAGGATGAACTCTGGCCACACAGAGCTTCATCCATCACCCCCTCCCTCTGCTGGCTGCTCCTCTTCTCCATTGTGGAGGGCTGGACCAGACACGAGGGGTGACAAACATAAGACAAGCAGACCTGCATTACAGTGGCGCTCGAGGGTCACTTTCCTCACTGGGCATCTCAGTCCATTTTGTGTTGCTATAACAGAATACCTGAGACTGGGCAATTTATTATTGTTTTATTTTGTTTTTATTTTTTGTAGAGACAAGGTCTCTCTATGTTGCCCAAGTTGGTCTTGAGCTCTTGGGCTCAAGCAGTCCTCCCACCTCAGACTCCCAAAGTGCTGAGATTACAGGCAAGAGCCACCATGCGTGGCCTTTTCTAAAAATATTTTTTTTATAGTAATTTACAATAAGCAGAAACTTATTTGGCCCATAGTTCTGGAGGCTGAGAAGTCGAAGATTGAGGGCCACATCTGGCAAGGGGCTTCTTGCTGCCTCATCCCATGGCGGAGGGTGGAAGGCCAAGAGAGTGTGACGGAAGGGGAAGCAGAACTCACCGTCTTATCAGGAGCCCACTCCCGGGGTTACAGCAACAAGCCATTCAGGAGGGCAAAGCCCCCTGACCTCGCCTCTTAAAGGTCTCACACTTCAGTTCTGCTGATTGAGGCTTAAGTTTCTAACACATGAATTTTGAGGGACACATTCAAACCATAGCATTGGGTCAGTTTTTTCTCCTATCAAATTGGGATGATAATTTAGACTCTTGCAATAATTTAGACTCTTCAAGGGGTCGTTTTAGGTCTCAGGTGAACTGAAAGCTGTGAAAAGATGAGTCAACATTGGGCATTTTTACCACTATTTTCACATAGAAGACTTGGTGGCATGTGGCCTGAGCCTGAGCCCCACTTCGGACCAGGCTGGTCTCTGCTGGACCACACTTACTGAGGGAAGAGGATCTTTGCCCCGGATTTCCTTGTGATGCCAGCAGGGTGCTGAGAAGACAGGCAGGGAATACCTGGCAGGGACAGGGACTTCCAAGCTGCCTTTGAGGTTTTCCTTGGGTTGGTTGGCTGAGTTCCACTTTGCCTTTACTCACTGACCAAATTCCATAACCTCTCAGAACCTCAGTGTTCTCATCTGTAAAATAAGGCTTGCTCTACCAAGCACCAAGGGCTGTTGTTAGAATTACGTTAAATAATCCTATAAGTTAATGGTCCAGTCATTGGGGTCATTTTCATGTTTTTCACTTTGAAGCATAGCTGCCAGGCCATGTTCAGATGCTCTTCGTTCTCAGGTGGGAGTGGAAGCCTGGAGCCAAGCCCCAGAGACTCATTGCAGTAAAGCCACTCCATCCTCACCAAGTCCACAGGGAAATCTGGCCCCAGCACAGATATACAGGACACAGACCCTGGCTGCCTTGTGGATGGGACAGGAGTACACACAGCGCCAGGCCTGGGCTGACCTTAGCTAAGGGGAAGGGGAGCCTGCTTTGCAGGGGAGAATGAGTTGAGGGATGAGGGAGATACCTTGGGTAATCTGTGCCCACTGGAGTGGAGGCTCTGCGGTGGCAGGCTCCGGGGAGGCCCTGGCCTGTCGTCCTGCTGGTTCAGCATCTGGTTCAGCATTTGTTTTCTGACTTGAAGGAAGAAGGACATTCTGAGCAGCTGAGGAGTGATACTCAGTGCCTGGCATTTTGGAGGTGCCCCGACACCATGCAGAGCTCCGTGTACAGAACAGCAGGGTCTTGGGTTCCTGGGCCAGTGGCCTCAGCTGCTTATGCCCCATGTCTCAAGGTCCAGGACGCACCACCAGCTCTAGGCTTCTCTCTCCGCATTCATTTCCTGAACTGTGGCAGGTGGCTTAGAGGGGTCTAGGCCATGAGAGGACATGGAATCTTGCTTCTGCTGGGCAGGAAAGTTCAATAGGAACATCTTGGCTGTGTGACCTCTGATGCGGCAGTTTTATTGTGAGCTCTCTCTTCACCCCTCTCCAGTACTGCCTGAGGTCACACTCCCTGATGGGAAAGTGGAGAAAGAAGCAGAGGGTTCTGCAGGCCCACAGTGTGGGGGGTGCAAGGGTGTGTCCCCCAGCACCTGCTCGATGGGGATCAGAGGCCCCTCCACACCCACCTTATCCCTGGGCTGGCACAGCCCCCCGCACACACCCTGAACCCTGGCTCAGGACTTTTGGAAAACCTTAGGCTGATGTAGGCTCCTGAAGTCCATTACCAGCTCTAATGAGGAAGCCTGCCATAGATTCAGATCAGAATGATACTTGAGCACTGCTGGCTTCATTAAGCTTCAGAATCAATTTTTTCAAAAAAGGAGTTAGAGAGACTCACCCTACATGGAGAGCAAAGGTGCGGACTTTTCCCCTGTCCAGTAGCCCTGCTCCCCAAACTGGCCTTCACTGTGCCTTAGGCCATGCCTCCTGCCCAGAGGGGAGCTGCTGTGACTGGTCCCCCTTCTCACTCCCCAACACGGGGGCTCACTTCTAGAACCCGAGATCCAGAGGCCTAGCCACAGCCTCCTGACTCAGACTAGAGGCTGGGCCAGGCAGTGCGCCAGGGTGGGCAGAGACCCCTGCAGACCTAGAACCTGATACCAGTCCAGGAAGGGAAGGAGAAAAGCCCCAGTCCCCTGCCCAGAGGAGACGGCTGGCAAAGAAGTCAGTTTCCTGGTGGCTTGTCAGGCTCCGGAGTACCCCAGGATGTGACCCACCTGGCCGCTGGCCCCTGTCCCTCTGAAAACAGACAACCCCTAGCCCCAGCTGAAGAGGCCTACTGGTGTTCTTTAACATCTCACTTGTAAAGGACCCCAGAAGAGAAAGGGACAGGCACCCACTGCCCCAGGAGACCCCCACCTAGGTTGGGCTCCATATGAATCTGGGCCATTCTCAGCAGGAGCCTCTGCCTTTGAGGCCCGGGGGATCTGCGGTAAACACATCCCACTCTAGCACTGGGTGGGGCTGGAAGGGTTTGTGCCCCTCCCTCCAACAGAGAAATGGGACCCAGCTGTGGCTTTGGAGCTACCCTGGCTCCAGGAGGGCTGTGGTGATGGGAGTGGGAGGTTCTCAGCCTAGAGAGGTGCCTCCCCCTTCCCGTTCCAGGTCTGGTTGGACAGGTTGAGGCTGACACACCTGAGAGAATCTGGAGTTCCTGAGAGCTTGGAGCTGGGCCGGAATGCGGGCCTTCCTGGATGGGTGTGTCCATGTGCCAGGGTGGTGAGAGGGAGGGGCCCTTCCTGTAGAGCAGGCTCCTCCCAGCAGCCCTGGTGTCCCCAAACACAGGCTCCAGGGACCAGAAGGCTGCTGCAGCTTCCAGCTGATTCCCGGCTTCCCAGCTGGAAAGGCTGTTACAGAATCCCAGGAATGTGCCTTGAGCTCAGAAAGAAAATTCCCAAAATAACTTCTATAAATACTTGAGAGCAGGGGTGGGGAGGGAGGGCTCTGCCTGGCCCACAGCTGGCCTAGTGCCCAAGCTGCTTCCCTGGGTGGGCCCTCTCAAAAGAAGAGGCATGCACACCCCTACTTATGAGGTGGGATGATGTGCAGTGGAATTCTGAAAACGCAGGATTTCCCCTCATCTCCTCCCAGGCCACAGCCCCTGGCCACACACTGCCTCTGCAGAGGACCTGGGTCCCACAGGGAGGCTCCCTGCTGAGTGTGAGCCCAGACCCCAGCAAGGCCCTAGGCCCCTCAGGTCCTGCACCTTCATGGCCCTAAGAGGCAGGACTTCCCAGGCTCTGCGTAGGCAGCATCCCTGGCCGGAGCTCCACACTTGGAAGCGTGTGGGTGCCTCTGGGTTCCCTGGCCCTGCATCTGGGCTGCGTCCTGAGCTCTGTTGAGCTGCTGTTCCGCGGGAAATAACAAAGCAGGCAGAAGACTGGGGCTCTGTCCCTCTCAGCCTGGGGAGGGCCAGGATAGGGATCACATCCATGGGCCCCACAGTAACTAAGAATGACCTTGAGACGGTTGTATGGCCAGGAGGGACTCCGTTCTCAGGGAAGGCTTCCTGGGAGAGCAGAGTCTCGAGCACATGAGATGTGGCCACACATCCCCACTCCCTGAGATCCAGGAAGGGAGAGAAGGCCTAAGGAAGGTCCTGAGGTGGGAATTTCCGGGGACTTCCCCAGAGCCCTTCACCTCCCTGGAACCATGTCTGTGGCTGTAACCACCCAAAGCGCCCCCTTGGAGGTATGGTATCTGGTCACCCTAAACAACTTGGACAACACTTTTGAATCCCTGTGGGCTGCCAGCACAGCTATGGCATCTCCCAGGGCAGGATCAGAAGCTGGGAGCCTCTTAGCAGGTCTGGTCTCTCCTCTCAGCATGGGGCACCCCCTTATCAGGATGAGGAATGGGGGATTCACCTGGGACATTTAGATGGAATTGAGATGCCAGTTCTTGTTCCCACCATCTCCCTGGAGGCCTGTTCTCTGGGAGGTTCGGGGTGCCAGGAAGATGTCTGTGGACCCTTGGTGCAGCACCGGGCTGGGGGCAGAGTAGGTGAGACCTCACATCTTCTGGGGCTGTGCCCTGCCCAGTTGTCAGGCAGCAAACAGCACTGAGTTGCTACCAAACATGAACTCGGCTGGTGTCAGGGGCAGGTGGCAGCAGATCCTGTTACAGGCCCTGGGCCTCTGGGCCCCAACCTGACCCCAGCCCGGTGTCTCCTTTCAGGCTCTAAGGTCAACACCCCAGGGTGGGGGGACATGAGCCTACCCACCCCAGCCACGGTTCTCCCCCACAAAGAGCCATGCCCTCTCCCAGCTTCTAGAGAGATCAGCCATGCCACCTTCTCCCCACCCAGAAGGGTCCTCTGCTCATCTTGGAGGTGCTGCTGTTTGCTGTCTGTCTCCACCTTGGTTTTACAAATTCATCACTGCAGAATCCTCGCAAGAGCCCCACGAGGAAGGACTGTTTCATTGCTTGGTTTACAGATGAGGAAACCACAGCTCAGAGAAAGTTGGCCACTTGTCCATGGTCACAGCACTTGTCAGTGGCAGAGCTGGGATTCCACCTGGCCAGGGCTCTGGCCACCAAGCCCTGGGCTTTTCCTCTCTACAGATACAGAAGAGGCTACTGCAAACCTCCCAGACTGAGAATGAAACACACACACACCAGCCTGCAGACACATCTGGCCTTTCCCAAACACCCACATACTTCTTCAGATCAGGGGTTTTCAAACTCGTTTTTAGCTATTGAGCCCTTTTTTCAAACAAAATCCCATGTGGAAGCTTGCTATAGAAAACTGAATGTGTGGAAGCCACTCGGCCCTGACGCTCTCCAGGAGGCCTCGCCCTCTTCCTGTGTTGCTCCCTCCTGGGCAGCACTCACAGGGCTCAGACCCTCCATTTTTGGTGCTTAATTTTGGTGTCTGGCAGCCCGTTGGCTGGCTTGCCTTCCCTCCTCCCTGTGGGCCCTGTTCCATTGTGAGCTGTGGGTCGTGTGGGCAGAACAGCTAGGCCTGGTGCCCTGCTGGCCAGTCTGGCCACCACCCTTGGTCCCAGGCATCCCTGAGTCAGCACTGCTCCCATCTGGCGAGAGCAGAAGACCCTGCCTGAAGCTCCACGGCACCCGCAGCCACCCTGTCCTCCCCTGGCCTCTGCACGCATCAGCCGTGTGTGTGGTTCCTTGGTACGGCTTTGCCCAGGGCTGGCAGAGGCGCTGTGAGGACAGCCTCTTTCTCCCCCGCCCCCTGGCCGCAAGTTCTCCAGCCAGCGCCTCTGGAGAGGGAGAGGCTTTTCCTAGGGCTTCCTGAGCGCCATCTTTCACTCCCGCCTAATTGGCTGTGTTCCAAGCTCTCCGAGGACTTCATGAAACCAAGCGTGTGCATCTTCCCCAGCACGTCTCCATAGCAACAGAGGGCCTAACTCTGGGGAGCTTGGTGAGGAGGAAAATGTTCCAGCTAAAAATGTACATGGCCGTCAGTGGGCGGGCACCGCAGAGGGGGCTCCAGGCACATAGAAGGCAGCTCCCCACCCCCACTGCAGCCCCCGCCTGTCCAGGGAGTCAGTGGTGAGCTCTACCTCCTGTCTTGGAACAAGGGAAGGGCCCCTGTGCTGTCATCTCAGGCTGCTCTCAGGGCCAAAACAGGGATCAGTGGGATAGTGCGAAGCAATCTTTCTGGGACCTGAGGCTGAAAGGGGGCCTTCGCCCGCTCCCTCCACTCACCACCCTGTCCCCCTGCACACTTCCCGGCGTGGGTAGAAGAGGATGTAGAGGGGACAGGGTGCCAGTTTCACTTCCCAGCCTCTTCTTTTGACAATTCCTGTTACTTCCTCTATCTCTTTGGTAACAGGGTTGTTTCAGCCAAACAGCAGGGCCAAGCTTCCCTGCACCTGACCCAGAACCACCAAGCCTTTCATCTTTCAGCCAATCCAGCCCATTCTCTCAGTGCCCCATTCAGCCAGCACCCCGTCCCCAGCCATCTGACTGTCCTCCCTGGTGAGCCACCACACGCACACACACTAAAGCTTTTCCTCCCCGGTGGCAGTGACAAAGCCCCATAATGCGTCGTCCTCAGTCTCTCTGCGTCCCTGGGGTGAAGGGCAGCTCTGGGCAGCAGGAAGGACTGAGAAGCATGGTCCCACTGAGTGAGAACACACTCCTGCCAGACGCTTCTCAGAGCCTCATGCTTCCTGACTCCTTTCAACCTCACCCCGCCCTCGAGAGTCATGCTGTAATTTTCCCATTTAAAGATAAGGAAACCGAAGGCCAGAGAGCTGGGATTTGCCCAGGATCCTCCAGACAGGGTGACTTAAAAGCTGGTTCCTTGGGACTGGCAGGAACAGAGCTCCCGCAGTGGGTTTCCCAGGAGGCTGGGGTTAAAGCAGGGCTTGAGCAGGGCCAGCTTTAATTGGTGAAGCCACAGCCACTCAGCAGTGCCCAAGCCAGAGACTCAGGGAGCCTCTCGAGCTGATGGCTGCTGCCACCTGTGCACCTGTGCTTGGCCCCGTTGCCAAGATGCCTGTGCCCTGGGATTTCCCTACTCACCCTGCCCTGTGCTTGGTCTGCAGGGTCTGATGCTGAATCGGCTTGGCCACAAGAGCCTAGCCCAGAAGGTGCTTCGAGATGCTGTGGAGAGGCAGAGCACGTGCCACGAGGCGTGGCAGGGCCTGGGCGAGGTCCTGCAGGCCCAGGGCCAGAACGAGGCCGCCGTCGACTGCTTCCTCACCGCCCTGGAGCTGGAGGCCAGCAGCCCTGTGCTGCCCTTCTCCGTCATCCCCAGAGAGCTCTGACGACACTGCAGCTGCAGGGAGGGAGGGGCCGGCCAGAGGGAGCGGCAGCTGGGAGTCTGGGTCAGGGTGGGGCCACAGTGGCATCAGGTGTGGGGCCTCAGGGAAATGCATCTTTAGTGAACGCCTCCACAGCTGCCGCCCTCCTTCTCTTGCTAGACCAAGAGGGTCTTCCTGGCTTTCTTCCTTGGTGCCTTGGGAAACAGTCTGACTTGAACCCTAAGTGCCTTTACAGAGTTTTTTGGGGACCAGACTTACTCCCCAAGAGCTGGGGCCAAGGGAGCCTCATAGCTGTCCTTCACCCTCACTCAGCCTCTGGCTTGGGGTTTGGGGGGCTCACTCCCCAGTCTCAGCACAGGTTTCTGGATCCCTCTCAGGTCTTGCCCAGGGCAGTCACATCTTGAAGAAACTGCAGGCAAGTGGGAAGACAATGGGACTTCTGGGTTCCTTTCCCAGACTTGGAGTTAGTAGATTATGCCCACGTTGCCCCTCTTTGCCCCCTGAGGCCACCTGGGCCCCACCGTGCTCTTTCCCTCTGCTACCAAGTCCCTTTGGGGTCTCTGGTGTTTGGCCAGGGTACTGAGCACCGGCCCTAACGCTTCCATTTCCACCCACCCCATCTCCCTGGAAATGTGCCTCAGCCCAAGCAGCCTCCGGAGGCTTTAGATCCTATGGTTGCTAGATCCAGTTCTTTCTAATACCCTGAGTCAACACGTTACTCCTGCAGGCCTCATGCTACAATGCAGGTCCCTTGAGGGCCAAATAACATGGAGGTGGGCAATTTCTAGGACTGTCCCCAATTCATCTCACCACCTGGAGCCCCTTTTTTGCCACGGGCTTTCCTGGGTGATCCAAGCCTCACCCTGGCCTTTTGGGTTCCCCTGCCTGAGGACCTGCAGGGGCTGTGGTTGGAGCCCTGAGGAGGGGACAGAGCCCAGCCCCTCTCCTGTGGCTGAGCAGGCCTCGGTGTCCATGACACCTGTCTTCGGGGCCTGGGGGCTGTGGACATATGTCCTCCCTGCTGGCTCCCCCGGCCCCTGCTGCGCAACGCTCTTGGAACGCTTCCCAAAGGAGCCAGTCCGCCAGAGGCCTATCAGGGAACCCTTTTGTATCTGCACTTTGGGTTTTAGTTTCAAAGCTCCATCAGGTAGAGCTCACATTTCAGGATGTGTGGAAAGCTTGGGTGAAGGCTGCCCTGGTTCGTCATAGCTCCGCCTTCCTCGGAGGGAGAGGGCTGTTGGAGACCAGCCATCCATGCACACCAGCTCAGCACTGCATGTTCCGAGGTGACTCCCAAGACCCCTACACCAGGCCAAGGGGCACCACAGAGACCCCGAGTCCTTTTCCTCTTCCTGGTTGAAGGAGCTCTCTCGATATGTGTGTGTATATATAAATATAGTTATATATATATAATAGAGATCTATTTTTTTCTGGAATTCTGTTAGAAAAGTAAAGAAAAAGCAAAATGCTGTTGATTTATCTCAGGGTGCCCAAAAAGGTTGTAGTCAATTTTTGGTACTAGGAAAGGCACCAAATGCTTTTCCTGACTTTTAAGTATTTCCTTGCTGGAAACCACAGAGGTCCAAGCCAAGTTGCTGCCGGTGACTTTGCAGATTGAATAAAGAGACCCTCAAAGGGGAAGCAGGCTTGTCTGAAGCAGCATGTTTATTCATCAGGCACGTAGCTCCAGCACCTGCCTTGAGCCAGGCCCTGGAGGGGGGGATGTTGCAGGAGGAGGGAGGCCAGAGAACTCATCGAAGCCAAGACCTGGGCCCAGCTGGGGAGGGGTGTGGAGAAGCAAGGAGGGAAGGGAGGATCCTCTGGGAAAATGTGGATTTGAGCTGGTGAGAGCATTAACAGGTGAGGCTAGGCTAAAGCCTGGAGGGGGTAGGAGGAGGCCAGAGGGGTCCAGGCAGGGCTGATCCTGGCCTCTGACCTGTCCTTTAGGAGGCCCCGAGGCCCCTGCTGCCTCTGGGCATCGCTGGGAGAGGCCAAGGCAGGACTCACATCTGAACAGAGACCCCCTCAGACATTGCTGTTGGGCCATCTTCCGCTGCAGAGAAGAAGCCTAGGAGAGAGGGCATGGGAGGGACCGGGGCCTTGTTCAGATTGGCCACCTCTGCTGAGAAGTCCATACCAGTAGACCCCTAGTAAGTTATGCCGCATACCAATGTACTGTGGATATTATAACCTGCATCAAAACAATTCTAAAGAATGCTGCACATTTACACAGAAGCTCTGTTGTCTTCATGTACCCCAGGGGATCACCATGGCACCCCGAAGGCTGCAGCCACCTCAAGACAGCTGTCCTGAGGCTTCCCCTCAAACCCGGAGCTGTTCTTGACCATCTGGACTCTTCCTCTTGCCATGCCTCCTGGTGATCTGGCCTCCGATGCCCACCCTCCCTGCCCCTGCCATTGCTGTCCCCGAAAGGAAGGGCTTTGCTTGCAGCCTTTGAGTGCCCAGCTTCTCTTGCTGTAGCCTTATTTACCAACTTGAGTGATTGAACACTTGGTATCAAATTACTTGCCATGTATCCTAACCCCCAGCTTGTGACCACCTTGGGTGAGAAGTACAGGCCACCTTAGGTGGCAGGCTTAGAAACTCATCCTGCAGGGAGGAGAATGGAGGGAACGTGGAAGGAGGGAACAGGGTTTCCCAGGCTGACCTTAAATTGGTCAATGTTGGAGAGTCACGCAGTGGTGGAGACCTTGCTGAGGGCCCTAGGCACTGCCTTAGCCCAAGTGCCATCTGTAGGCCCTGCTCTCACACAGGAACCCTCGTTGGAGAGTGAGGGAGTTGGCTCCTGTGTCTAAATCCATCATGCTGGAACCAGGGTTAGAGTCGGGACAGACCTCAGACTGCTTGTGACCTCCACCCACATACCACTTTCCAGGACACAGCTCCCACTTGGCACTTCCATATTAATAGTGTTTCCCTGCAGGCATAAATATGAATGGCATTTCAGCTGCCACCACCCAGACTCCTTTCTGGTACCAAAGTATTCATTGTTGCACTCCCAACCCCCACCCAGCACTCAGATGCCGTCACTGTGCAAATATTTCTTGGGCTTGGGAAGCCTCTGAGTGAACGAACCTCCCCATCTGCTTGGCCTTTGATGACAGCCCACAGGCAGGGAGCCTCATGCCTAAGTGGCCTGTGGGACCGACCCATGAGGTACTGATCCAGAGGATCCTGAGAGGTCAGGAAGGTCCTGACTTGAAAGCATCCTGCCGTCCCCTCCCAGAAACCTCTTAGAATTTTCATCAAGCTCTTTCAGTTGCAAAGAACAGAGACCCACTGAAGGTAACTCAAGAGACAAGAGGGAGCTCCCTGGAGCCCTAGGGCAGGAACTGCAGTGCCCAGGCCTGGGGCCAAAGCAGCCACACGCCATGAAGGAAGTGGCAGGGTGACACTGTGGTCACCAGCCTGAGCTGGAAGGTGCTGTTCTACCACTATAGGCTGTGTGGCCTTGACCAAGTTTCTTTTTTTTTTTTTTTGTTTGAGATGGAGTCTCACTCTGTCTCTAGGCTGGAGTGCAGTGGCGTGATCTCGACTCACTACAACCTCCACCTCCTGGGTTCAAGGATTCTCCTGCCTCAGCCTCCCAAGTAGCTCAGACTACAGGTGCATAACAACATGCCTGGATTATATATATATATTTGTATTTTAGTAGAGCCAAGGTTTCACCATGTGGGCCAGGTCTCAATCTCCTGACCTCGTGATCCGCCCTCCTTGGCCTCCCAAAGTGCTGGGATTACAGGTGTGAGCCACCCTGCCTGGGTGAGCAAGTTTCTTAATCTCTCTTTAGCCATTTCTTCATCTGTACAATAAGAATAACAGTGGAATAGTGCCTGCTTTGTGGATTATGATTAAGTGATCCTAGAACAGTGCCTGGCCCATAGTAATTGCTCAATACACATGGGCAATTATCTTCTCTGCCTTTGCCTGCTACTGACTGTTCACGGAGAGGTGCTGCTCCCCTTGAACTATATTCAGCACTGCCCTGGCCCTCTAGCCCCACCCCTGGCTGACCTACCACATACAGCGCTGTGGTCACTCCCCTCCTAAAGGCTGAATCTTGAACAATTGGTCCCACTCATTTTTCCATGGGTCACTAGGCAGCTCGTAGACTGATTTTCCTTGGATAGGAAAGAGCGCAGGTGGCTTCTCTTGATCGAATTGGTCATAACCAGAAGGCATGGGCCTCAGGACATACAGCTGCTTACACAGCTGGAGTGCTAGGTGGGCAATGCCCTGGGCCCTTCTGGTCCCCTGTGTCAGCTCTTCACTCTATGTCGTGTCCTTTCTGGGCAATAGGTACAATGCAGGTCCCTCTAGAGAGGGCAGACAACAGAACATACCCCCTTAAACACCCTCCTTTCTCCTTCACCATCTTCATCACCTTATGGTCTATCCATGGAGCAGCTCCTGTCCTGGTTCTGGTCTTGGAATGAACATGAGGGTGATACTAACACACCTCCTGCACTGTACTGCTGATAAGATGCTTCACATGTCAGTGAACTCTCTCCCAATCACTCCTTTGGTAGTCAACAACCTTGGGAGGTGGATTTTTTCCCCAAGGAAGGTGAAGAGATCACGGGGCCTCCCCTCATAGTGACTTGGTACAGGGTAGGTCCTGGGAGCACAGGGCCTGGCTTTGCCCTCGGAAGACACTGCATAGTGCTGGCTCACTCTTTCTGGGCAGAGACAGGAGCCTCCCCAAATCGCTGCAGCAGAAGGACCCCTCTGGGATCCATGGAAACTTGCATCACCAGGAATCCTCTCTGGGAGTGCCCAGGGGAGGAAGACACATGGGTCCAGGGGCCTCTTGGGTGTCCAGAACCCCCACTTGCCAACCCCTCCCCACCACCAGCTTCACCCCACTGGCTGCAGAAGAATGGCAGTGCTTGTACTGCCTGCCCCACCAGCTCCTCTGCAGCGGGAGTAGAGACCCCTAAAACAGCGGTGACACAAGAGGCTGGACATTGTTCCAAACAGGGTGTTCAGAAGATGCCCGAACACGAGCAGCTCCCCCACGGGAACTGTGTTGGGCTGTAGGACCCCACGATCCTGACCACTTGCTGACGACATCAAGGCTGGGTTCCAGAATCAAAGCGTGTCCCCCATGGGGTGGCCCACAGCCTTGGAGATGCCGACACCCCCACGTAAGGGCCCCCACACGGACGGGGACTGTCATTGTTCTCTTGTTCTCGCTTACCCTCAGTCTCTCATTCTCTTAACTGTCTCTGGAATTTGGCAAGATGTCCTTGTGGACTTCTTTAAAAACACGTATCTTTGTTTCTTGCACCATTTGAGAAGAGTTTGCATAAATCGTGCGCCTGTTCCCCTTAATACTCCAGTATGTGTTTACCAAGAACAAAGGTCATCCCTGTACCTAACCACGGCAGAGTTAACAAATAGCACATTCAACACTGCCGCTGTGCTCTTATCTAATCCACCGCCGCTATTTCAGGTTGCCACTAGTGTTCCTTAGAGCATTCTCCTCCAGCCCAGGATCACACCCTCCACTTTACTGGCGGCTCCTTCAGCCCCTCTTCGTCCGGAAGAGCGCCTCCTCTCCCTTTGCCTTTTGTGATGTTGACGTTGCGGAAGGCTGCGGTGGCGGCCGGGCCTCTGCAGGGTGACGGTGAGGCAGACAGAGGGGAGCAGCGGGGATGAGGGGAGCAGACGCTAAAAAGCAGCCGAAGCCACGGAGCTGAGAGAATGGAGAACCGTTGATTCGTAGCAGCTGGAAGATAAAAGCAAAACCGAAGGGCAGGTGAATCTCCGTGCAGGCAGAGCTCTGGAAGCAAAAGAAATGACTCCTTACCTGCAAGGCCCATAGAGAAGGTGGAAGCGCTGGAGCTCTGTTCCTTCCCGAAAGACCTTTCCAACTCTTGCCGCCTGACTGCAGGCAAGAGTCCCATCTGCCTCCTCCCTGCATAAGGTGGCCCCCATGAAGACTTGAGGGACCCTGAGTGTGAGTGTGCCTATTCCTGGCAGCCCTGCACATCCCCAGAGAGAGGCTGACTCCGCCTCTCTGCACTGTCAGACCAGCAGAAGCGGGACATGTTCCAGAACTTCACCCAGTGAAGTGGCACCCATGCCCACTCAGAGAGCACATGTGCCGAGCTGGGAATGGGCAGGCATGGGAGACTTCCTTAAGAGCAGCAGCTCTGACCCCTGAGGTGGGGCCCATCCCTGCATGAAGGTCAGGTCAGGAGCGCAGACTCCCCCAGGGTCCACACGGCCGGGCAGTCTCCAGCCACCCTGACTGCGATCTCTCATCTCAGCCTGGGCCCAGAAGGAAGAGGCCATTACAAACTCCCTCTCTCCTGTCTGTGCTGGGCCTGAGCCATCTCAAGAGCCCACAGCTCACTCCCCAGCCCTCAAGCAAGGCCCAGGGCTCAGCGGCTGTGGTGGTGGCATCCTGCCCAGCACACACACTCCACCCTGAGAACACCTACGCCAAGGGTACAGGGCCCTTACACAGCCTGGCCTGGTGCAAGCTGGGCTGAGCCCACAGAGGCTCCTGTGCTGCAGGAGGCGGGGGAAGGGCTGGGTGCTCTCCCCATGCAGAGAACTTTCTGAGCTGGGAGCCCCACTCTCCTAGGTGCTTGTCTTCTTTCCTTTCTCCTCTTCTTTCTCTTTTTGAGACAGAGTCTCACACTGTCGCCCAGTCTGGAGTGCAGTGGTGCAATCTCAGCTCACTGCAACCTCCATGTCCTGTATTCAAGTGATTCTCCTGCCTCAGCCTCCTGAGTAGCTCAGATTACAGGCGCCTGCCACCACACCTGGCTAATTGTTTGTATTTTTAGCAGAGCCAGGGTTTCACTAAGTTGGCCAGCCTGGTCTTGAACTCCTGACTTCGTGATCCACCCACCTCAACCTCCCAAAGTGCTGGGATTACAAGAGTGAGCCACCGCACCTGGCCTCTTCTCTTTTCTTTTCCAGTCCATCAGGCCTTCTGTGGCCTCAAAGAGCCATGCCTCCCATGCCTGCTCCACACCCTGCAAGACCCCTTTCCAGAATATCCACGAGACTCACTCCTTGCTTATGCCTTGTCCTTCAAGATCCGTCAGATCCTTCCCACACCTTCTAGAAGTGCTCTGCCACCTGCCTCCCACCTACGGGGCCCTTACGCTTTGGCAGAACACCCAGGACAGCATAGTCGTGTCGGTTCTTCTTGGGTCAGAACCCCACACACCTGGGCTCAACCTCACTTGTGGGGTGCCCTCATGAGTGGAACACCAGCTGGGCTCCAGGGAGGCCCCCCTGCTGCTGGGAGGCTTGGGGTACAAATGTGGAGTGAGGCCACCACATCCCCACCACATCCCCAAGGCTGACCTTGACCTTCTCTCTCTGGACAGATGGACTTGCCCAGGCCATGCACCATCCCAGCTCTGTACCCTGGTGGTGTCTAGGAGGGGCCTCTACACAGAGGCACAGCCCTCCTGAGCCTATTATGGCTGCCCGAGGGCCTATCATCGGTCCCAAAGCCATTATATTTTCTTAACAAAGTTACACATATGTTTAATCCTATTCTATAAATTAAATTACTTTAGAAATATGCATCTTTACATTAGGATCCTCTGGGACACACGGGCCATTGAACACAATTTTCAGAACCTTCATATTCATGTCTATGAAAGTATTTCAGATAGAGCACTTTAAAGTTCCCTGAATAATGCAGCCACCAGAGACTGTATCTGGAGCCATAAGTACCATTTGTGAAACATTAGGAGAGTTCTTCCCATCCCTGACCCATTCTCCATAATGCAACTTTTAAGTAGATTGCTTTTTAAGTGATCTACAGAGAGCTTGTTGATAACATCTAACACTGGCAACCATAAAATCAAACCTCCTGGGATGATTTCTAAATCAGTTCTAAATTTCTTCTTTAAAAAAATTATTATTTTGTCAGACAATTTCCATCAGCATCCAACACCAGTAGTGACTGAGGTTATTCAGTCCAAGAAATCCTCCCTAAATAGTATTTTGGGACTCAAAATAATCCAAGGAGCCTCCCCACACTTGAAGGTGACTTTCTATAAGGTTTCTGTTTCCTGATAGATCATTGTGAGGGGGGATGCCCTCACTTATCTTGGAGCACATATAGTATTCATTGAGCATCTACTATATGCTAGTGTGTTAGGGGCTAGGAAACTCACCAATGCCCCAGCAGGTCCCAACTCTGCGATCAGGGAACCTACAATCCATCACTGGCCTCAGGCAAGTCTCTGAGCTGGAGCACTTAAGAAAGGCAGCAACCAGCCTGGAAAGACAGGAAGGATGCCTGGAGGGAGCACACGAAGGGCCAGGGATGCGGGTGAGTATTTTAGGCAAAAGGGTGCCTCGCTCCCCAGCCCAGAGAAAGGTTAGAAAGGTGGTGTGGTAGCCTGAAATGTCCCTGCAAAGGTGTCCATGTTCTAACCCCCAGAACCTGTGAATGTGAATGTGTTACCTAACAGGGTAAAAGGGATTTGCAAATGTCATTAAGAATCTTGAGATGAGGCCAGGCGCAGTGACTCATGCCTGTAATCCCAACACTTTGGGAGGCTGAGGCGAGTGGATCACCTGAGGTCAGTTTTGAGACCAGCCTGGCCAACATGGTGAAACCCCATCTCTACTAAAATACAAAAGATTAGCCAGGCATGGTGGCGCCCACCTGTAATCCCAGCTACTCGGGAGGCTGAGGCAGGAGAATCACTTGAACCTGGGAGGCAGAGGTTGCAGTGAGCCGAGATAGTGCCACTGCATTCGAGCTTGGGTGACAAGAGCGAGACTCTATCTCAAAAAAAAAAAAAAAAGAATCTTGAGATGAGGAGGTTATCCTGGATTATCCAGTGGGCCCAATATAATCACAACAGTCCTCATATAAGGCAGGCAGGAGGGTCAGCATCAGCAGGAGATGTGATGATGGAAACGAGTGTGCAGTGATTGAGGAAGGGCTGTGAGGAAGAAATGCAAGTGGTCTCTAGAAGCAGAAGAAGACAAGGAAGCCAGCTCTCAGAGCTTCCAGAAGGAACCAGCCCTGCCGAAACCCTCAATTTGGCCAAAGAAGAACGACTTTGGATTTCTGACCTCTAGAACTGTAGGTAATACAATTGTGTTGTTTTGAACAAAAAAGTCTGGTCATTTGTTACAGCAGCCACAAGAAACTCATACAGAGGGTTCAGTGAATGAGCTACCCCGGCACAGAGGGGCATAAGGGCTCAGGGAGGCTTTTGTGAACCTGGGCTTTGGGGTATTCTGCAGTCTAGCTCCCATGCCCAGCCCAGGAAGAGGTGAGGATTAGAAGCCTGAAGAGGCATGATCCACCTGGCATGTTTCAAGTGTCCACTCTGATGCTCTTGAATCGGGGCAGCTCCAGCAACGTCCTTCCTCCTTGATGGCCCTCAGTGACCATGCAGGGCCTTGGAGTGCTGGAACTTCAGAGCAGGGACGAGGGGGGGTGACCAGCTTTCATCAAGCCCTGCGCTCCACCTGTGACCAGCACAGCTCCCAGCGCACTGCGTTGCTGTCCGCCACTGCCTTCTCCCAGGCTGCTAGGCTGCGAGGGGGTGAGGTGAATAGAATGTTCATCAGTGCCTGCCTCTGCCTCCACGCAGCCCACTCTGGGGACCAAAGATGCAGTGCCAGAGCCTGAGCTACCTTCCTGCAGTCACCCTGCCTGCCTACGGTTTTCAGAAACTAAAGCACACTCCCACCAGAGTAGCCACGGTGCTACCTGGTGCTCATGCTGGTTAGACCCCTTGGAGCCCCTACAATTGTCTAGAAGGATGGCACCTTTTTCTGGGCTCGAATATGGGCAAGGGTGTTGTTAACAAAACAAAGGGGGGCACGTGCTGGGAGGCCTTCCCCTACAGGTCCATCCCCATGAGCCCCTTCTCTTGCCACTACCCCCTCCCTGCTCCCACCAGCCATCTCCCTCCTCTTCCTTACTCACACCCCCCCCACCTCCCAGCCTCCCACCAGCCACCTGCCTCCCCTTCCTTACTCACGCCCCCACCACCTCCCAGCCCCCCATGGTTTCAGCCCTGGCTCCTCCTGCTCTCTAGAGTTGCCTTTTCTCTGAGAAGGCTGCAAATAAGTCCACCCAGCCCCGCTAAGGAGAGGGTGGAACAGGCAGGCCATGAGGCCCTGAATCCAGAGCCCAACCCCTCCCCTTTGAGCCTGGCAGGCTCTGCAGACCTGCAGCCCTGCCCTTGGCCAAAACCAAAGGGTCTGTAGGGACCCCAGCCAAGAATCAGGGTAGCAAAAGCACTTGGGTTCAGGTCCTTGCTTGTCATTCTACCCAGAACAACTGCCTCTTGGTCATGCTCAGGCACTAGCTTTCCCCAGAAAATCATGTAGGAGGGCAGCTTGGCTGACATCTCAGGGATCAGGAGGTTGAGATCAGCAGAGGAGGAGGAGTGGGGTCAGGATCAAGGAACCCTCTGGGCAAAAGCCCAGATCAGGAAGCAGCATCTGCTGGGGGGAAACAGGCAGCCCAGACGGCCCTGAAGCACCTTCTCCACTGCGTCCACCTCCAGGGGAAGTCTCTGCAGGCCCCCACCCACTTCCTGCAAGCTGGTGAAAACACCCTCCCCTTCTGATTCCGACAGGGTCTTCATTCTCTCCTGGGACACCAGGGAGCTGCCCTCCACCCCAATTACATGCACTTCACACGGGTCCCCGCAGCCATGCCTGCGGCGAAGGTCTAGGCCCTCCTGACCAAGCTGATGACCCAGGGTCAGACTCCTGACCCAAGCTGGCCAACTGGATTCTCTCTCCTAGGAACTGGAGACTTAAACAAGGAGGTGCCAGTTCTATTCTTTTAGAGTGTCGACTCAAAATGATGGGAGGAGAGGCTGAAATTGCCACGTTTGATCCTCTCCACATAAAGAGGCAATGAAAGTCAGTCTCCAGAGGGAGAAAAAAGTGGGCCTGAGAAAGAGGCAGAGGGGAGACCATGAGGCCTGAGAGGGTGAGAGAGTGAGAGCCAGACAGAGAGAGAGAGACAGGTGGCTCCTGCCAGCCCCTGGTTTACACTTGTGTCGATCAGATGCCTCTACATCCTTACAGTCCAACCCCCTTCTTCCCCTTGCTAGTTCGAGGGGTTTCTCTAACCTTTCCATCAGTGACCCTCGGGTAAGACACAGATGGCCATCTCCCACCTCTATCTCATTCTAGAATGGCGTCTGAGTGCCAGGTGCTTCCCGAGACGCTGCTTCCTAGAGAAAACACCCTCCATCAGAACCACCACCCATTACTTTCTGATCACGCAGGGAACTGTAACCCACTTGGAGAATAAAATCAGAAACTAACTTCCCTGCAGCCATCTTCTGATCAAAGTGGGACAAGAGACACTACCCCAAGACATCAGTCTGATCTTCAAAGTGTGTTTTCTGCTCCAAAGGAATGTAAATGCAGGGTGTTTATTCTACAAATGCGAATAATGCCCAGGAGATGACGGCCTTCCCTTTCTCCCCTCAACACCCATTTTACAAGGTCCTATAAGTCTAGGGCTTTGTTGCAGCCAAGAAGAAACATTCCCTTTGGTTGGAGCCCAATTCAGAGGGCAGTTGTGGGAGGAGGGTAATGTGTGTGTGGGAGGAACAGGATTCTTGGGGGAACCAAAGCAGAGACCTAGAGAAGCCAGGATCGTAGCGGTTAATGGGGAGGGATTGGACTATTTACTAAAATATAACAAAATGTAAGCATTTTATTAGCTCTTCATTTTATTAGTTTTTGAAGAAGATTATTCGCAATTATTTATTAACCACTCTGGAATCTCCCTAGTCTTTGCTGAGACACTGCTGTCATGCACAGGATCCACCTAGAGCCCCTAGTACAGAAAGCACGTGGTCCTAGCCTTCCGCGGACCCTTCTCCTCCCCTCCCACACCCCCACTTGTCACTGGTCCTTCCACTGTCATTGATCCAGGCTGCCTCTGTTCCCCTCCAGCAAATGCTTATTCCTGCCCTGGGCCTTTGCGCAGATGGGCTTCCTCACCCCTGACTCTTTCCTCTGCTGATCTCAGCCTTCTGATCCCTGGGGTGCCAGCCAAGCTACCCTCCTACGGGCCACCCCTCACCTCCCAAGCTCAGGCCACGCTGCCCTCTCCCTCCTCCGAATGCCTTCGGCCTTTGTTGTCACAATGGCTCCTCTGTGCACCTGGTGCAATGATTTGGCAGATTCCTGAGACCACAGCCCATCTTCCTGTTGGAACTGCCATCCACGTGAGGGCAGCCCCTGAGCTTCAAACACAGGGCAATTGGCAGGAGTGTCTTGGCAAAGCTTGTATGGCTTCCCCCAGCTGGGACTACCCCACACTCCCTTTCCGGCCCCATCTCCCCCCACAACCCTCCCTGAACTCAGTCACAAGCCTCATTCATCTTTGTTTCAAGTTTCCACTCTGCAACCCGAGCTCAGCTCTTGCACGTGGCAGATACTCAAAATGTTGTTGACTTGAAATCACAAATACTCATCAGGTTGAATCTATATTGTAAAATTCAGGGGGTTCGAAGAGAGAAAGAACCACCTTTTGGGATGCTGTGAAGCTCAGCTTGGCCTCCGTGTAATGCTGACCACCTAGAGAAGTCTTCAAGAGGGCCATGAGGCCTTATAACCCTGATGCAGTTGAGTTCTAGCTAGAGGAAACAAGGCCACACACAGCAGAGCCTAGGCATCAGGGCCTGTCTGACAGCAGCCCAGGGCGCAGTCTCTCCGAATCTGCTCTTTGGTAAGAAGCACAGTGAACATACACTTTATTGCTCAGACCAGGACACTTTTGAGAGAACTGGTAATTATGCTGGGACTATCCCAGATAAGCAAGCAGGACAGTCACCCCAAGCAATCAATCATGTTCCGTGGCCAAATCCCTCCAAGGAATAGACAAAATACAGTTTTCTAAACATAAGAACATGCTAAACCTCCAAGTAGAGCTTGGTGCCAAGATTGCTTTATTTTAAAAGCCAAATGTGTTATTGAAGTAAAGGCTGTGTTCTCGGCCCATCCTGGCTACGGTAGGAGACTGCTTAGGGAATTGTCTTAAAGCTGTATATGCTCCCGGGCCAGGGGTTTTCTGAAAACAGAGAAGAAAACAGGAACTGATGAGACAGTGAAAGCAAAACCCTGAGGCTCCTGTGTCTGAGCTTCAAACTATTGGATGTTGTAGACAAAAATTCCCCAAGGATGGAAACCAGGGCCTTACCAGTCTGGGCTGAAGCCCGCAGACCCTCGAACTGGAGCATGTCCTTGGAGCTGAGGCTGAAGCGGGGCTGAGACGCCAGGCCAAGCCAGGGGCCACCTGGAATCTGCTGTGGGAGATGGGGTCACACCCCACCTGCACCTCAAGGCATCCCTTCTCCTAAAGGGCACTTGGCCCATGGAGATGCCATCATCTTTCCCCCTGGCGACCTCAGCCGAAGAAGGAAGCCAAAGCGTTAACAACCAGCACAGACACTCCTTACGATGCCTGAGCGAGAGTGAATGAAGAGAATGAATGCTGTACCCGGATGGTCTAACTCAAAGCCCTAATCGCCTCTCAAACTAGGTTGTGTTTTAGTCACTGACCCGGAGTGATTAAAGTAAGGTGTTTTTCAGCCAGGGTCCGTGGACTCCAGCTCAGAAGTATTCTCAAGGGATCCACAAGTTCTAATTTTTAAAAGTCATGTTTTCATTTTTATAAAAAGCTTGAACAAATTATTGTGGGGTTTTTTGTTTGTTTGTTTTTCTGAGACGGGGTCTCCCTCTGTCACCCAGGCTGGGGTGCAGTGGTGCAATCTCAGCTCACTGCAACCTCCACCTCCTGGGTTCAAGGGATTCTCACGCCTCAGCCTCCCAAGTAGCTGGGACTACAGGCATGTGCCACCACACCTGGCCTCAGTTTCCCAATTATGTAAACAAAGCTTCTCTTCTGTAGTGATAAAATACAAATAAATGCCATTTTCATAGACCGACTTCAATTTCTTAGGTCGGTGTTTCCCATGCTGGGGGCACATGCACATATTCTTGAAGTCCAGAGGCATTTGAGACACAAGTGTGGTGGTTAAGATCAAGGGTTTCAAAGTCACACAAGCCTGAGTTCCAGTCCTAGTCCCACCACCAATGGCTCAGTGTGACCCTGGGAATGGGCTTCCCACACTTGCCCATCAAATGGGGCCAAGCACCTGCCTCTAGGGGCTATGAGGCTCTGGATAGCATCTCTCTAAGACAAAGAGACTTGGCCAGCCGAGGAGTTAGCTACCACCACTATTATTATTTACTATTATCACCTACTTGTGATTTCCACCCTGCCCTGCAGTTTCAGAGTGGTCAGTCCAGAGGATATGAAATCAGCTGCCCACAGAAACCGCTTTAAATGAAAGGATGTTTCCCTTGCCAGAAGGAGAGGAGCAGCCTGGAAATCTAATCAAGTCCTGGCCAAATGTCAAAGGAAGCTAAGCCTCAATTAGTTTAGTGCTATCAATGAAGGTTCAATGTGCATGTGGAGGCCAGGGCAGGGAACAGAAGGTTCAGGGGGCCTGCACCCCACAAGGCCACATCTCAGGAGGCTGCAGGCTGCAGCTCAGCCACCTTGAGAACATCAAGCTGGTTCCCCTCCCCTGATTTCACTGCCACCAATGACCTTCTGGTTGTCTTCAGCTTCCCTAAAATTTTCTATAAGGGAGAGACTCCACTGATCAGCACTCTAGTCACCAGGCCCGTATGGTGAATGCTTGGAAGTTAACACTATATCTTCTGTCTTCTCGCTCAGTTGCCTGGGAGTTTGGTTAGCATGACTCAGTGTTCCTGAGAATGCTCGACCTCGTGGCCTCTGACAAACATGTTTCTGGATCATAGTGATGCCACTAAGGCATGTGGATCCCCAGCCTCCTGCTGTCGGTCTGTCTGCAATTTCACTGGCAGGGCCTCCCCATTGCGCTACACTGCTGTCCAGCAGCTCTGGGGCAGAGATTCTGAAGGCCATGGGCTGGGGCATGGGCCAGGTGGGGCTAGGGGAGGTGATCAGCAGCCCAGACAGTGGCAGTACTAGCCCTCTCCCACCCACTGCTCCAGCCTCTCCTCCCAGCCCCTTGACTCCACAGGGTGGGCCCATTTCCTTACGGGCAGAATTTGTATTTGTGTCTCCCCTGCCACCTCAAATGAGCCTACATACCAGCAAGTCCTGGGGACTTTCAGACTGAGGTGCAGGCTGAAAGCAACAAAGCTATGGGAATTAAAACTGTCTTTTGACATTAAAAAAAAAAAAAAAATCCACCGTTGGTAAACTTCACATTATGCTTTTTTTTTTTTTTTTTTTGAGTGGAGTTTTGCTGTTGCTGCCCAGGCTGGTGTACAATGGTGCGATCTCGGCTCACTGCAACCTTCGCCTCCCAGCTTCCAGCGATTCTCTTGCCTCAGCCTCCTGAGTAGCTAGGATTACAGGCATGCGCCACCATGCCTGGCTAATTTTTGTATTTTTAGTAGAAACATGGGGTTTCTCCATGTTGGTCAGGCTGGTCTCAAACTCCTGACCTCAGGTGATCCACCTGCCTCTGCCTTCAAAGTGCTGGGATTATAGGCGTGAGCCACCACGCCGGGCCATGTTATGCTTTTATAACCTTTCCTGGTCTTCTCTAGGCTTTGGAGGCATCCTGTGCACTCCCAAGATCCGCGTTCTTTATATCCCTCCATGGACTTGAGCCTCCTCCCTGTGTCTGTCCTGAGTCTTGGGGGCAGGGTGATTGCCAATGCCTTAATGGTTGCATTTGGTTCAATAAAAATGTTTCTACTTCAACTTTTTGCTTCCTTGGGCTCCCAGAAGCCACACACACAGAGATAATAGACGTGCTGGCTGGCGAGAGGCAGCCACTCCACACTGTTTGCTTTAATTCAGTAAAGGTACCCACAACTAAGCATCTAGTTGGTAACATTGATGGCTGATTATGCTTCTTCCAACTGGCCCCATAATTCAGCCACATTCTTTGGGCCTGGAATCACTCTGAACCTGAAGTTGGTTGAGAACTTCCAGGTATTTGAGCGTTTCACTCCTGATTGCCTTGACAGGCAACTATGTGTACCAGAACTGTATACAGATGATCATTTCCCCATCTTAGCACCACCCTACACCTCCCACACACAAAGAAACAGAAAACCTACTGCCATAACCATACCCCTGGGGATGGGAGGCAGTCTGTTTTTCAGAATACTTACTGAACAGCTGGGTAAGAATCGAGGTACTCTGGATTGAAAACAAGAAGTAATAGAGCTGGTTGGAGGTATTTTCACGTTATAATGACCAGGACCAGGGCCTTCATGCTATCAAACATTTAAAAAATTGCTTCATTATTATTATACTAATATTTTATATCTTTTAATACTTTATTTGCCTTCTACTAATAAGTATACAAATCAATGTAATATGGTAGAAAAATTCCAGATTTGGTCTCAAGAGATCTCATTAAGGTGTGAGCTGGGACAGTCACTGTGAAATGGGAGTAATGCATGCTCACCTTTCTTGTGCACAGTGGTGAGGAGTGAAGAAGGGTGGGTGAGTGGTACCTGCCTCCCTTGTCCTGCCAGGGTCCCTGATGCCCCTGGGCCCCTAGCCCACACTCCGGTCCCCCAGCCCCTCACAGCGGCAGGCAGGCCTCACGCCGTACTTGTCCCTCTGACTGTTAAAGGTGACTTGCTGCTCCGAGCTGTTAGCTTTATAAAAATGCTTATTCTTTCATATAAATGTTATATATGTTACCTTAGTTCAAAAAAGTTTTCATAGCAATTCACTGATATAAGCACAATGCTATAAGATTAACATAAATGGGTGAACACAATTTTAAAAAGACAATCACTCTGGTAGGAAAATTAGCCACAGGCAATTCACAAAGAGGATATACAAACGTTTAATGAACAAACTTCAGGGAAGGAGGGCTTTAACCTCATTTATAACCAAATAAGTTCTAATTTAAAAAACAAAATTCCTTTTTCTCCCCATGGGGTTAGGAGAAAGGGATTCTAAAAATTAAAAAAGGTTAAGAAAGAAGAAAGAGAGGAAGGAAGAAAGGGAAGGAGAAAAGGAAGGAA
>CAUYQU010088768.1:0-126949 GCA_963574635.1 Cheracebus regulus | reverse complement strand
GATTGTTGCATAGGTACACACATGGCAGTGTGATGTGCTCCCTTCCTCCCCATCACCTATATCTGGCATTTCTCCCCATGCTATCTCTCCCTAACTCCCCACCCCCCGCTGTCCCTCCCCTATTTCCCCCCGACAGACCCCAGTGTATGATGCTCTCCTCCCTGTGTCCATGTGCAGGGTTTTAAGCAAGGGAATCACCTAATCATTTATGTTTTTAAAAGTGGGCTCTGGCTGGACTCAGCAGAGAGAATAGATGCAGCAGACCAGTTAATGAGCTCAGTCTGTTCCACAAAGGTCAATCCAGGATAGTGTGTGCCCGTGAGGTTTCCCAGGCCACTTGCCCTGGAATCAGGTGCTGCAGCTCAGCCCCTGCAGTTTTCCTTACAGGCTTGGACTGTCTTACATGGCTTTGGTAAAAGTGACAATTATCTGCCTTTTGGAAACTCTATTTGGCACATGTGGTGAGGTACTCACTGATATAGTTAAATCCTTTTTTTTTTTTGGTCCTGGCTATTCTGAAAGTCACATTTGGAAAATCAGATCCATTTGAAAGTGTATCTAATTTGATGGCTACACCTTCTTCCTGTTTTGTAAATTAGACTCTTGTAATAATGCCGTCTACAGTTTATTTGCAGCCGAGGCTGCCAGTTCGCTGACATGAAGAAGGCTGCCTGGGAGGCATCTTCTTCCCAAAATAATAAATAACCATCATCTCTGAATGGTCTTGCACTTTGCTCACCTGTATGAGTGGCACACAGCACTTAGCAACAGCACCTTCATGTCTGTGGAGAAGGACACAATGATCATTTTTAGGGACTATTTGGTTTAAATTAGCAAAGAAAGGCCTAAAAAATAAATATATATGACTATTAGTGGTGAATATTATGTAACCTAAAGCTGCACTGGCTGTTTCCACCAATATTTTTTTCTCTAAATGCCTTTGAGAGAAAATAAAAGATGCCACTTAAAAGGGTGTGGGCCTTTGTCACAAACTGGGGCTGCTTCCTTGAGGTACTCAGCTCAATGCTTGAATTTCTTATTTTGGCGTTGGCACCCTTGTATGAGGGCTCTTTACATGTGGCTGAAACCCTGAGTGCAGAGAGTGCCTTTTTATTTCGGTGGTAACTTTTTAGGGTATGGCCAAAAACGCTTAAATTCCAGAAATGCCATTTCTTGTCCATTTGCACTATACCATTTTCTTAGGGCTCTCATTAGCAACAGCCTGAGGATCACCATCCCACTCTGTTTACTCTATTTTTACATTAATGTTTTTTATCTCAAGCAACTTTTAATTAAATATTTATTTTAAGATCATCATAGATTCACATTCAGTTCTAAAAAAAAAATAGAGAGGGATCCCTTGCATCCATTACCCAGTTTCCCCTAATGGTAATGTCCTGTCTAACAAGAAAGCATTATCATAACCCCAAAATTGTCATTGATTTAACCCACTAATATTCTCATTTCACCAGTTTTACATGTACTCATTTGGGTTCAAGCAATTATTGTGTCAAACTATATGTTAGGCCAGGTGTCGTGGCTCATGCCTATAAATCCAGCACTTTGGGAGGCCAAGGCGGGTGGATCACCTGAGATCAGGAATTCAAGACCAGCCTGGCCGACATGGCGAAACCTGGTCTCTACCAAAAAATACAAAAATTAGCCGAGGGTGGTGGTGGGTGCCTGTAATCCCAGCTACTCAGGACGCTGAGGCAGGAGACTCGCTTGAACCCTGGAGGCAGAGGTTGCAGTGAGCCAAGATGGCACCACTGCACTCCAGCCTGGATGACAGAGCAAGATCCATCTCAAAAAAAAAAAAAAAAAACAACCCTGTATTTTAAATGCTCTAGAGCAGCTGATTAAAAGATTGTACTTTTATATCCTCCGTAAATAATTTAAAATATATCCTTAATTGATATGTTTTATAAAATAAATCTGCTTTTTTATATATTGGATTTGTCTTAAGGCAAAGCAATAAGGATGCATGAAAAAGCTTTACTAATATATTTGCAGAACAAGGTGGTAGACATCATTGCATCACCTGTTTTTCAGCTAATAGTGGCTTAATGCAGGTATTTACAAAAACTCAAGTTTATGTCCATTTGGCTTGCAGACAGCAAACAGCCTAATGTGGATTCTCTACAATTTATCCCGTAATCCCCAAGTGCAACAAAAGCTTCTTAAAGAAATTCAAAGAGTATTACCTGAGAATCAGGTGCCACGGGCAGAAGCTCTGAGGAATATGCCATATTTAAAAGCCTGTCTGAAAGAATCTATGAGGTAAGAGCATATCTCTGAGCCCATATGAATATGTTAGAACACTGTTGTCTTCAATACAAAAGAAGAGGTCCCCTACTCATGGGCAGCTTCCTCTAGCTAATTAGAAACATTTATCACACTGCAAAAAGTCTATGTAGCCATATTTCTTTTCTGGCACTCATTTTCTAAATCATTTGGGCAAATTCTATTAGATCTTGGAAAGTGGGTGCCCTCCCCTTTAATTCAATAATCCTGCTACTCTAATGAACGCCGTAAGCAGTAATTAAGATTGAGGCATGATTGAAGGCTTTGAGATGAAAGCTCACAAAAGAGCCGTATTATTATATAATAGGACCTAGAGACAACTTTGTTTTTGAGCTTCTGGTATAAAACATTTTTTGCAAGTTATTTTTAGGCTCTTTTGGGAAAACAAAACTCACAACATGTTAGGATTAGAAGGAAACTGTCAACTCTGTGAACAGTGGAGAGGAGAAACTTAGAACAAACATCGGGCTTCAAGGGCTATCCTGGAAACATACACATTGAAGTCTGGAGTGAAGTATGAAGAAAACCAACATTAACAACTACTAAACAGCCTTGCGCTGGGGTTTTAACTAACTCAATAAAATGAGAGGAACAAGAGATATGAATACTGGGAAAGAAAGAGACAACTTCTTTAGGAAGAGCTGTGATCATGCTGCCTTTTTGAGTATGCACTTGGGCAGCACCTAACCTAATCTGCATTCCCACTGACACTTCAGTGCTCACCTTTACATCTTTGATTTTATATTCTCAGGCTTACCCCGAGTGTACCATTTACAACTCGGACTCTTGACAAGGCAACAGTTCTGGGCGAATATGCTTTACCCAAAGGAGTAAGTAGAATTTGTATATTCTACCCCTTACAAAACCTTGAAAGATACACTTTGTAGATATCAGCTCCCCCTAGACTTTGTACTGGAAAACGTTCATTTCTGGAAACACAGAAATGGTAGTGAATAGTTGTCACATTGCATAGTATAGAATTAGAATTAATGGCTATGGAGATAGAGACCTGGATTCAGTTTCACCTTTGTCTGGGTTATCTTGAGTAAGTTACATAATCTCTGTGACCCTCAACTTCTTCATCTGTCAAAGGAGTGTAATAACAGAATCTACCACACAGGGTTGTTGTGAGTGTGATGTACAATTTTAAAGCCCTTTACCTATTTATTACCTGGCACATTTTAAGCACTCAGTGCATGTTGCCAATCGTCATTAGCATAAATTTGTGGATTTGGCTTTTCATTTGTAAGGTGACAACTTTTGTAAACTTTGCCAAAGGTCTCTTCTGGTTATTTTAAATGCTATGTGTCTCTGTATATTTTTAGACAGTGCTGATGCTAAATACCCAGGTGCTGGGATCCAGCGAAGACAATTTTGAAGAGTCAAGTCAGTTTAGACCCGAACGTTGGCTTCAGGAGAAGGAAAAAATCAATCCTTTCGCTCATCTTCCATTTGGCATTGGAAAAAGGATGTGCATTGGTCGCCGATTAGCTGAGCTTCAACTGCACCTGGCTCTTTGTTGGGTAAAACCTTTAGCAGTTTCTGCATTTATGTTCTGTGCTATTTCATAAGGCAGAAGAAGAGAGGGGTAATTCTGTTTTTGTGTGCATGTGCATTACAGATTGTCCGCAAATACGACATCCTGGCCACAGACAATGAGCCTGTTGAGATGCTGCACTTAGGCATGCTGGTGCCCAGCCGGGAGCTCCCCATCGCATTCTGCCAGCGATAAGATGCCTCAGGAGAGCATCTAGGGGCTCATTATCCTCTGCAAGGTACTGACAATGACGAGGCTCAGAAGTCAGCCAGACCGGGGTTTGAATCCCTGCTCACTTCTAACTTGTTGGGTGACCTTGAGAAGTTCCCTAATCTCTCTGCTCTCTCTTTTTTTTTATTTACTTGTAAAATGAGGACCCAAAGAGAGTGTATCACAAAAAATTAATATGAATACCAAATACCTATTCCTGAGCCTGGCATCAATTAAATGTTTAGTAAATGCTAACAGCTGTTCATGGCTTTTGCATGTGAATAGCAAGCATTGGCAAACTTTTTCTGTAAAGGGCCAGTTGGCCAATATTTTAGGTTTTGTGGACCATACGGTCTTTGTCACATCCTCTAATTACTACCTCGGAGCATGAAAGGGGCCACAGATCATCCGTAATTAATAAGTGGGCTGATGTCCTAGCTTTCTATTGCTGCCACAGCAAATTACTAAAACTTAGCGATTTAAACGACACACATCTATTATCTTACAGTTCTATAGCCCAGAAGTCTGACAGGGCTCCCCCAGGCTGAAATTATAGTGTTGTCAGGGCTCTTTCTGGAAGCTCTAGAGGAGAATCTGTTCCCTTCCTAGTTTGGGTTGTTGGCAGAATTTAGTTCTTCATGGTTACAGGACTGTAGTCTTCAGTTTATTGCTGCTGTCAGCTGAAGGCTATACTCAACTTTTAGAGATTTCCCATATTCCTTGGCTCATGAAAACTTCCCCATCTCAAAGCCAGTAACAGTGGTCATTTGAGTCCCTCTTAAGCTTTGAGTCTCTCTTTCTTCTTAAGTTGCTTCTGTCTGACATTATCCAGGATCATGTCTCCCATCTCAAAGTTCATAACTTTAATTGCATCTGCAAAAGTCATTTTTTCACATAAGGTAGCATATTCATGTGTTCCAGGGATTAGGGCATTGACATTTTAGGAGGACTGTTATTCTGCCTACAAAAACTGTTCTGATAAACTTTAAAAACAAGCGGTGGGCTGTATTTAGCACTAGGGTCTGGGTTTGTGTTATGGCAGGACATGTAATGTAAATGTATATATTTATCAGCCTGTATTAAATACATAAAATATTTTTCTGTTGTATGCCATTCAATACTTTTTCTGACAATAGAGGAGTTCTCATGTTTCCTCCATGACTTTTGCCATATCTATATACCAACCAGCTGCTATTTATTTCAATACTGAGTTATTTCCTTTAAATTAACATAAGCCTAATAGTATACATTAGCCTTGTCATGAGCAATAATCTCCTTAATGAAATTAAGAATTAGTAAGTCTAGTAATATTCTCCTAATATGCATTAAAATGAATTTAAGAAGTGATCAGAAGTTAATCTAAGAAAGCTCCAATATCATTTTATGTGGAAATATGACATTTGTAACATATGGCTTTATAGAGTGACATGTCAGTGTTTAAACCCAGATTCTATCATTTTGTTCTTTGATCAGCACCTAGAATTTTCCTAAAAGAAATTGCTGTTTGACAATGGCAAGTTAAGGAGCATTTGCTGATTGGTGGATTATTTAGAGAAACTTGCAATTACAGATGAAATTTCTGAACAAGACCCAAATGAATATATTATTATTCCTCCACAGAGTGTCTGATGCTGTTATGAAATGTGTCAAATTCTGAGCATCTCAACCAACAGAACTGAATCAAGTACAATAAGGAAAGTATTCTCACTTAATTATGAGACCCTCAGTCTTCAGCAAAGACAGCATGTTGATCACAGCAAGCCACGCCTTTGGCAAGAGCCCATGGCAATTTTAGTTTTAGCATATTTTTTGGTTAATAATTTGTCTTCTTTAAATATACTTCTTTGATATGTAATTAGGGTGCACCTTTTTTTTTTCAGATTTTTTTTTTTTTTTTTTTTTTACTGAGACCAAAGCAGCCATTTTGACATTTCTACAAGAATGGTGCTTACAGCTTCTGCATTACCGGAAAGCAAACTTCAAACACCCACAGCATACAACAGCTTACAAAGAACATTTAAGCCCAGGTGTTGATACTTTTTCTTCTGCAAAATTGTTCCAGAAGCTGTACTGTCTTTCTAGATGGTGGTATTTGTTAAGATCACATCCAACTCAGGGAAGCGGATGGAGTGCTGAGATCCAGGGCATTCTACAGGGTTCACTGCTGGTTCACACTTCACCTGCATCCGCACTGTCTTCAGGTGCTTACAGTGACCTGGGAGCCTGTTCTCTCTTGCATCTTCCATGACATGAAAGGGAGACTGGCACCTGTCAGTCACGTAGAGGTTACTAACCATTTCAGCCTCTGCCTACCACACTCACTGTTGGAATCTTTAATTCTCAATACTAAGTTTACATTTGACAATGAAAGATATACAACAGCTAAATTTTCTGGGGCTGGGAGTAACACTGACAATCCATTTACTGTAGCTCTGTTTAATGTACTGCTTAGGGAAATACCTGCTTCATAATGTAAGCCAAGCTAAATGATGGTTAAAGTTACCAGGCCTCCCATGAAATTGCATTCTTCCTGCATTGCAATAAAAACATTATTGGGAAATTAGAGAACACCTGTATTTTTTAAAGGGACTTTAATGAAGTTAAACATCTTATAAGACTAGTGACTTACTGTGGCATTAGTCTGTTAAAGGATCTTCAAATTCTTTATTTTCCTAATGTAATTCCTTTATGGCATTGAGATATGGATGAAGCAACAGGTTTTAAATTGAGTTTGTGCATATGAAGCACAGACATGCGTGTGTGTGTATGTCTGTGTGTGTATCTGGGTGTGCCTGTGTGTATGTGTTCTACTAGCGATTTGCCTCAGTCATTTTTTTGAATATTTGCAGTACTTGATTTAGGATCTGTGGTGCAGGGCAATGTTTCAAAGTTTAGTCACAGCTTAAAAATATTCAGTGTGATTTTAATATTATAAAATGAGTCCCCATGCCTTAATTTTTCTGTCTGTTCAATGGGACAACCGTAAAGCACACAAAAGCTGGAGATTTGTTATATAACATTTGTTTTGTGATTTGAACTCCTAGGAAAAATATGATTTAATAAATGTAAAACACATAGAAATGCATGCAATATTTATGACTTAAAATTGGGTTTACAGATGGTTTATTTGTCCATATTTTTACTACTGCTTTTTCTAAATGTATACTGTATATAATTCTGTATATTTGATAAAGATTTCCCTTCCTAGGTTACATTTTTAGACTATTTCAGAAATATACATTTATGTCTTTATATTTTAATAAATATGTACATATCTAGGTATATGCTTTCTGCTGTGAAATTTTTAGAATTATAGATTTACATGTCTTGTCAGATTTCATCTGTATACCTTCAAATTCTCTGAAAGAATAAAAGTTTTTAAAATATTTTAGAGACTTCCCCTCTTTATTGCCTTTGTTACAATAAGATAAAAACAAATTCAAACTTTGTGTTACTAGTAGAAAATTTCTCATATGGCCTACAAGCCCTATGTTACAAAGTCTACTCTTAGATAAATCTAGACTCTAATCGCAGTTTTATTGCAAGATTATTCTTAGAATTGCAAAATAACTTTCCATTTTTTTGCTGCTTAAATATTTCTCAAGTCTACTTATTTCTATCTCTACCCCCGTGCAATCACACTGGTTGTGGCCACTAATATCTCTCACCTTGACCCACTGCAGGAGCTCCCAGCTGATCTCAGCCTCTCCTGCTTCCTTCCCCTCTATTCTTTGCACACCTGCCTTGTTGGTCTTTTCAAAACCCAAACCTTATCATGCCTCATCCTGCCTCTGGGGCTTCCCATTGCTCTTACGTAAAGATCTGATTCTGTAATCCGCTTATTCCAGGCCCTATCAGGTGAGGTCCCACGGATCCCCCACACCTCAGCCCATGTCATCCACCCCTAGAGGCCTCTGGACCCCAGCCACAGTGGCTTCCCCCAGTTTCTGCTGTTCCTTAAATGCTGGCAAGAGGATTCCTCCCGCCATCTCCCTCCCAGCACACTCTTTCTCTGCCTGTTCTTCTCCTATGCACCATCTAGGTCCATCCAGCTTTCACTTCCTGAAAGAAATCTTCCTTGATGTCTTAGATGCCACAAGGGCTGTCTCTGGCACCGGGTTTCATTAGGGTTGTGATTCCCAAGGAGACCTGTGTGATTGTGGGGACAGTGGGATGGGTAAGGGAAAGACACCAACAAGCCTGTGGTTTTGAGTGAAGTTCCAGCCTCAGCCTGATCCCTGGGGAGCTCTGGAGTGTCCACTGCAACTCAGTTTGTCATCCTTGTGCCCAGGGCTCAGGGCTTCCACACTCCTTCAATCCAGGCTGCACCTTGGGGTGTAAACTCCCAGGTACTTCTAGACTTTACATATCCAGGCAATATGGCTATAGTGGCCAGAACGGAGTTTTTGAAGAAGGCTGCAGGTGCCAACCATTAGGAGAAAAGCATGCAAAACCTGAGGGGAAGACACAAAGACTTGGCAAAGGGTGTGAGCAGCACGGGGTGGAGCTAGGACTACGTCTGCTACCCCTTACCTCCCTGAGCAAGTTGCCTGGAGCCGACACTGACATGGACACAAATGTGGCCATGATGAAAACAGTATGTATTGACTGCTCTTGCTGCCTCAGTCTCTCTGCTGACACTTGCTACATATGAATTCACAAATCCTTATCACTGCCCTGGATCTTGTTTCTCATCTGTTCTCATTGAGTGACGTTGTTGGAATCTCTTGGGCTACATCCTATGATAATTCTCCCCATTTCACACCTGGGAAACTGAGGCACAGAGATGCTCAATAATCTGCTTAGAATCACAATCGGTACGTAGGGAAGCCAGGTTTCCAATGAAGATTGTTCCAGGCTCTGTGGGATGCATGTCGTATATCACTCCTATATAGCTCACCACAACGGCAAGTTTATATGCATGTCTGTGATTATTTGATTAACATTTCCTCCCCTTGTTCTCCCCCAGCCCCCATACATACTAGGATATAGATGGCATAAGAGCAGGGACATGTTTATTTTGGTTTGCCCCTGTATGCATGATGCTTGGCTTATAGATCTTAATAGGCACTCATTAAATATTTCCCTTTATCTGGTTGTCCTAGCTGTAATTTTACAACCGCCGTTTATTGTAACTGATAAAGCTAGGCAAATTTCTCAGGACTCATGCCAAGTCATAAAACCTCCTCTTCAAGGTCTTCTAGATCAACGTGTCATACAGTGCCTGTCACAGGGTAAATGCTTGGTGACTCAGGGCTGTTGTGATCGTCATCAGTAACACACACTGTTCGGTGCTCACAGTTTATTATAACATCTTTCCAATCCCTATTCTGTCGCCCTCAAGGCTGACTCCACACTTCAGCTTCAACAAAATTTCCAGGGATATTTGTGGAAAACAAGTTCACAGTCATATATATGGAATTCAGTCCGGTTGGCTATTGTGATGTCTGAATAATTTTTTGAGAGGAAGGGAAAAATACAAAGAGAGAAAGGAAAAAATGAAGGAGGGAATGGAGATGTCAAAGGAATTCCTCAATGCTTGTGGCAGGAATTCTACAGACTAGGTACTGCTCCCCTGGAGAGGAGGAAACTCTTCATGGGGAATGGAGTGTACACAGGGGGATGAAGAGGGGAGTGTACACAGGGGATGGAGTGAGGTTGCATTATATGTACACTTAACCCAGGCACATCCAACCATCCATGCTTGGAGTGGAAAGATGACTATGGAAAAACGTATTCCAGATGATTCCAACAACCTCACTCAGTGAGAACAGCACGATGAGAAAGGAGATCCAGACCTTGCCTTATTTCGCATACACATCTCAAAATGCGAGCTCCTGATGCCCTCAGTGTGGTTCTACCATCTGAGGATAGAAGTGAAAGCAAGTTTATTAGGAAAGTCAAGGAATAAGGACTGGCTGCTCCACAGGAAGAACAGTGGCATGAGCTGCTTGACTGAGTATACCGTATAGTTATTTCCTGATTATATGCTAAATAAGGGGTGGGCTATTCCTAAATTTTCCAGGAAAGAGGTGGGCAATTCCAGGAACTGAGGGTTCCTCCCGCTTTTAGATCATATAGTGTAACTTCCTGATGTTTCCACAGCATTTGTAAACTGTCATGGCACTGATGGGTGTGTCTTTTGGAATGCTAATGCAGGAAAATAACTTTATTTTTTGTTTAGAGTCTTCTTGGGACTGAGGGAGAATTACCAGGACAATTAAAAAATACAGTTTAATCCATCAACCCAGTGGTTTAATCATGGGAGATTTTATGCTAAACGCCGGAAACTATAAATCCACAGATTAAATTTGATACATTCGGTTTGGTTTGAATCTAGTTGCCAAATAGTGACTTTTCTAATTCCATCAATTTTGTGTACATTCATTCATTCATTCATTTATGAGATGGAGGCTTGCTCTGTCGCCAAGCTGGAGTGCAGTGGTGCAATCTCAGCTCCCTGCAACCTCCGCCTCCCGGGTTTCAGCAGTTCTCCTGTCTCAGCCTCCCGAGTGGTTGGGACTGCAGGTGCATGCTACCACACCCAGCTAATGTTTTCGTGTTTTTAGCAGAGACGGGGTTTCACCATGTTGGCCAGGATGGTCTGGATCTCTTGATCTGGTGATCCACCCACCTCAGCCTCCCAAAGTGCTGAGATTACAGATGTACTGTCAGGAAGAACTTATTCTTTATAATTTGTGCCTATTTAGGTTAGTGCAAGCTTGTAGATTCTTATGTTTTTGAATGGGTTATAATTTTTAACACTATTATTATTCATTTTGATATTCAGATTGTCCCTGATTTAGCTAATGGGAGGGAGGGAGGAAGGAAGGAAGGAAGGAAGGAAGGAAGGAAGGAAGGATGGAGGGATGGCAGGAGGGACAGGCAGTGTATCAAGGTGGTTAAGAACTGAGTGCAAGCTGGGCACTGTGGCTCACACCTGTAATCCCAGCACTTTAAGAAGCCAAGATGGATGGATCATTTGAGGTCAGGAGTTCAAGACCACCCTGGCCAACATGGTGAAACACCATCTCTACTAAAAATACAAAAAATTAGCTGGGTCTGGTGGCATGTGTCTGAAATCCCAGCTACTCAGAAGGCTGAGGCAGGAGAATCACTGAACCCAGGAGGCAGAGGTTGCCGTGAGCCGAGATCACTCCATTGCACTCCAGCCTGGCAACAAGAAGAGTGAAATTCTGCAAGCAAGCAAACAAGCAACAGGAGGAGGAGGGAGTGGAGGGGGAGGGGGGGAGAGAGAGAGAGAGAGAGAGAAAGTGAAAGAAAGAAAGAAAGAAGAAAGAAAGAAAGGAAAGAAAGAAAGAGAAAGAAAAAGGAAGGAAGGAGGGCACGAGAAACGAAAGGAAAAGAAAAAAGAAAAGAACAGAAGAGAATTGAGGGCTGGAAGGAGATAGATTTGGTTTAAATCCCAGCTCCTCCACTGTGTGGCATTGGGGAAGTGATTCTAACCTCTCTGTGCTTAAGTTTTCTCGTCTATGAAACAAATAATGATCAAAATATATGCCATAGAGTTGTTGAGAGAATAAATGGAAACAATGTACTAGAACTCTTAGAAGCTGTCTGGTACATGGCGAATTTTCAGTGAATATCAGGTATTTAAAGATGTACTGACATTTAACAGTTGTGGGATGAGATGCACGATCTCATATTTCTGGAATCTGTGGGAAAACAGAAGTCCTGTCTGTATGGCCCCCAAACCCATAAAGCCATCAGCTGGAGCCAGACCTTTCTAGGGCAGGGCCTGAGCTTCAGCCCCCAACACTGAGTCCTGACTCAACTTCTACCCTTTATAGCACCTGCCACACCTCATTTTCAACGTCTATTTTGCACATCCTAGAAATCTATGAATTTTTTCCTTTGGTCTTAAGGGCACCTCACTGTATTTCTCTAAAAAGCTGAAATGCACAAATATCTGATTAGGGCAACTAATATATTTTGAGAGTGTTCTAGGTTCTTTTCTATAACTTGACCCAACAGTTTCTCCCATGGCCTTGCCAAATTGCTGGGAATCTTCTCATTTTTCAGTTAGGCTTAGAGAAGTTAAGTATCTTGCTCAGGGAAATGCAGCAAGCAGACTTGGACTAACTCCAGTCTGTCTGACTTCATATTTCTTGCTTATTTCCCTGCTTTTCATGGTGCTCAAAGAACCTAAATGGATCTGCCAATGAATCTATCAGCAAGTATTTAGGAGAAGGCTGTTTGTTGAAAGCCAAGGTGCTATTTATGATTCAGCCTAATTTGCTGAGCTTTTCCTAATCTCCTGGATTGGACCTTGACCCAATAAGTGATTAATATCACTTATGCTTCTCCATGATTGTTCCGTCCTGTAGAATCTCCTTTATAAGCAATAACATGTTTGTAGAACTCTTAATCATTGGGATGCCTTGCAACTGGGCTTTCCAAGACTCACCAACTCCCCAGTACCAATGCTTTAGAAATAATTAGAAGATTTGCACAGAGGAAACTTTTCCCCTCCCAAATCTGTTGTGCTTTCATAAAAATGAGTGTGCAATATATCTTGCACACATTGAGCAGAAAGGTAAGGTGATGAGGATGTCCCATATTGTGGGAGAAAAGAAATCAGGAAGACAAATATGAAACTGAGAGTCAATGACATGCACCTGAGAAAGAAATGCTTTGCTTTTTCATTTGCATTTGTTTTCTTTTTAATAAACAGGTTTTCCTTCTTCATTTCATGTATTGTTAATGATTTTTTTTTTCAGTTATGATTTGCCCAGATCTTTCTACACCAGGTGAAATCTACTGAAGGCTAGTAGCTGTCCTCTGGATTCTGCCAGCCCCAATTGATTGGTGACAGCTGCCTGAAACACACTATAAAGAAACATTCTAGAGCCGAGTCCAAGCATGGCAGGAAAGATCATTACCAATAGGCCAAGGGAGATGGAAAAGAGATGTTCAGTTTGTGTTTCATCTTATATACGATATACACTGGAGACCAGACTTGTAGAAGGTTACTGCAAAAGTAATGGCAAAAACCACAGTCACTTTTGCACCAACCTACTAGATCTATAATAAGAATAACTTACATTTATTAAGGGCTGGCTGTGTGCTTGACACTCTGTTAGTGTATTACAATGATTTTTTTCAGCATTTATTGAGGATACTTATGTATAATCACAAGTTACATACAGAATGAATTTTCAAGGTACACAGATGAGTAATTTCATTACTGGTGATATGTATGTTTGTAATTGTCTTCCGGTAATACTAGTTCTTTTTAAAGTTCTGGTGCTACTATAAAATTTACTTTGTAAATCAATTAAGTTTTAAAAGATGATGCCTAAGTAAAACGATAACTGAATGATATGCTATGAGGCAAACAGAGCTTTGTATAAATCCCAGCCTTTAGGTGTGGACAGGGCCTGCGGCTTGATTCTAACCAATAGACTATGTCAAAGGTGATGAGATGTCACTTGGTGATTATGTGAGGAAAGACTGTAATAGTCATCTGGTTTTGATGAAGCAGGCGACTGTGTTGGGGAGACCCTCGTGGCAACAAACAGAGGGCAGTCTCTTTTATTTTTATTTATTTATTTATTTTTGAGACAGAGTCTGGCTCTGTTGGCCAGGCTGGAGTGCAATGGCATGATCTTGGCTCACTGCAACATCTGCCTCCCAGGTTCAAGAGATTCTTCTGTCTTAGCCTCCCAAGTACCTGGGATTACAGGCATGAGCCACCACACCCAGCTAATTTTTGTATTTTTCATAGAAACCGGGTTTCGCTATGTTAGCCAGGGTGGTCTCTAACTCCTGACCTCAAGTGATCTGCCCACCTCAGCCTCCCAGAGTGCTGGGTCACAGGCGAGAGCCGCCATGCCCACCATCAGCTTCTTAGTGAAAAAGGAAAGTCTGAAAATAAAGAACGTAAAGGTCTTGAATGAACCATCAGAATCAGTACTGTGCATTAATTTATCTGGCACATAGCTACCAAACACTTACTTTTTGATAGACTGGTTCAACAATAAAAGAATTCTCTTCTCCTGTTAGGAGAGAATTCAGTTCTCTCAAAGTTCATGTTAGGAGAATTGTTTGTTATTCCTCCTAGAAATTCTCTGTTTTCTGCAGTATAATTCACATGGAGTCAAGCTCATTTCATCTTTCATGGTGAGCTTTGTTTGTTCTTTTTTAATACCTAAATTATAGGACATTTCTGGGGTTACTGTTGTCGAATAGTTTTGATATTTTTAATTCCATAAACATTTTTGACTATAGGATAACTACAAATATAAGCTGTCTCACCTGTCATTGAAAATGAAAAAATGAAAGCAAGGAAGAAAACATAAAGGATAATAAAAAGAGAGGCACCACTATTTTTGAGACATCAATGAAATGGTTTTAGGCTTCCATTAAATTATAGAAGCAGATTATTCATTCAAATGGATAACTAAAATCATACACATGAAGGCTACAGAGATTAGCTCATGGCTGCCTTATAGAGAAACAATGTAGCTAGATCAGAAATATGGAAACAGAACAAAATAAGTATGCTTCCATTGTATTCTTCATAAGATTTCCAACACTAATTCCATCTTTTTTTTTTTTTTAACTTGGAGCTTCCAGAAAAAGAAGCTGAGTCTGACTTTGGACAAACATTAAGTCAATTTGCCAAATCTTTCCAAGGTTCACTAGAAAGTGACCTGGAAAAAAATTCATTTTAAGACTTTAAGAGTGTAGAAATGCCGGAAGAGCTTAAAATAGTTAACCCATCAACTAACCTGGAATGAGTTTAGGATAAGCTATTCTAGCATAGTTTTTGCTGGAAACAGAAAAAAAAAAAATAGAAAACAACTTCATTTGAAGGCAGAAAAATTCAACTGTAAAGGTCAATATCAAACTTCTTAGGTAATGAATGATTATGGCAGTTATTCATATTTTGGCAGATCCAGTGAAATAACATTTTATCTCCAAATTTCTAAATGGCTTTCCTCAAGAGATCTTGAAATTGTTGCAATGATCTTCTACATTGAACTGGGTAACTTACCTTCTTTTCCTATTTTCAAAAGTTATTAGACTATCAGTACTGTAAAATTAGTTGTAAAATTCACCTGTAAAACTATACTGGTATGAATGGGACTGGCTATAGAATTTGCAGGGTCAAGCAAAAAAATAAAAGGAGGCCTTCTTATTAATATATGGTAATTAACTCTATAATATATTAACATTAATATATCAACATTTAATTCATATATTAACATAATTGATAATATAACATGTATTATAACATATTAATAATTTTAAGCCCAGGTGTGGTGGTTCACACTTATAATCTCAGCACTTTGGGAGGTCAAGGCAGGAGGATCACCTGAGCCGAGGAATTCCAGACCAGCCTGGGCAACACGGCATGACCCCACCTGTACAAAATTTTTTTTTTTTAATTAGCAAAGTGTGATGGTGCACACCTGTGGTCCCAACTATTAGGGAGGCTGAGGTGGGAGTATCACTTGAGCCCAGGAGTTTGAGGCTACAGTGAGCTGTGATCGCATCACTGCACTCTAGCTCCGGGGACAGAGTGAGACCTTGCCTCAAAAAAAAAAAAAAAAGAAGAAGAAGAAGAAGAATTTTAAGATAGTAACAGCAAAGAATTACACCCAGAGCAAGGTACATCTAAGAATGAGGCCACCATGTGATTACCTAGCTCAAGTCCCCACCCATGGAGCCAGCTCTGGCACAGACCTGCAGACGTTGACCACCACTTCAATTCCTTCATGGTTATTGGTTTAGTTTTCCCTCTACATTCTGTGTCGGTTTAAGTAATTTACTTCTTTTTCTAGAAAATTGTCAATCTTGTTTAGACTTATAAACTTATTGGCACATAGTTGATAACTGTATTCATTTATGACTTTTTAAACATCTACTATAATTGTAGAGATTTTTGCTTTATTCTTACAATTATTCTTATGCTCTCTGTATCTCAATAAGAGCCTGTTTTTAGTTTTTTCAAAGAACAAAGGTTTGGATTTTTTTCCCATTTCATTTATTAATGCTTTTTCTTTTTTCTTTTTTTTTTTTTTAACTTCTACTTTCTTTTTGCTTATTCTTCTTTTTAACCCTGGATTTCTATCACCTTAGAATTAAAAGTAGGGGTTGGGTGATGGGTGCACCAAAATCTCACAAATCACCATTAAAGAACTTACTCGTAACGAAGTACCACCTGCTCCCCCAAAACCTATGGAAATAAAAAAATAAAAATATAAATAGGACTTGGAATATTTCTCTTTAACCATTACTAGTTTAAAAGACATAGTTTTCGTTCCAAAATTTTGGGTGCAAATCATGTGAATTAGGAAGGATCAAGAGCTTAGCAATGAGAAAAGACATTAACAGTCCCAGCCACAGCTGTTCATCGTAAGCTGTCTGCAACATGTGCCACAGCCTCCAAATTCACAAGGACCCATTCCAGGGGATAAGTACCATTAAGCTCACAATTGCTTGTACAGTTGAAAATTGCTTAGAGGCAAAAATTTCCCTGTAAATATAGGCGAAAAATAAATTTAAGAAAATAACCATCTTAAAAAGCTTGATGTGAATTACTGAATTCACAGCTGTGAGTGGTGAACTTCCAATAAAACTTCATTTACAAAAACAGGTGGTTAGCCGCAGTTTGCCAATTTGATTTTTAAAATATTATATAAAAGTATTTACCTTAACAGCACTGAGTTTTTTGGTACTCGGCTAAATTTTGCACCCAGAACAAGCATCTCGCTGGCTCTGGTGAGACACATGAGCTGCCCAGGCAGCTGGGAGATCGCTGAGTTACACAAAATGTCACCTTGTGACTTAAGTGATTCTAATCCCAACCTCGGGAAATGCCACAAGACCATAAATCATGGGCTTTGGGACTCATTCCCAAACTTTTCAATGGCAAAGATGTGAAACAGATAAACAGAGTGATCTGAGTTGAAAAAACTCACCCATGTAACAATAACATCTATTTCCTCAATGACATTTGTAGAATATTTACCACCAGCCACTCATTGTGCTAACCACATTACATTGTTATCTCTTGTAATTTCCACAGCAACCTTATCAAACAGGTGCTCCTGTTATCCCCATTTTTAAAAATCAATGCTTGGAGATGTTAGTTGACTAGAAAGTGGCAGATCTGGGCTTCAAAGTCAAGTCTTCCTTAGGCTGACACTCTCAACAGGTATGCCATCAAATGGCTTATGACTACATTAACTAAGCAAGATGCTTTATTCTACAAGTTTTCATTTCTCCACAAAATCAAAAATTAAATGTCCTTCGCCATTCTTCTTGTACTCACTGGATTACAGGAAGATAAAATGAAGCCATTTGGTGCAGATATGAGATAAGGTACTTATATTAGTTTTCTGCTGCGACGTAAGGAATTACAGAAGACTTAATTGAAGAGGAAAAATTAATAAAAATAAAAGTAATACAGGAAAAAGAAGCAGAAACTAAATTTTTCTTTTATAAGCAAACTTCCCTGAGTCCTTCCCCTTCCTGTGAGATTGTATCCTGCTTTGCAAGTTTTATAAGTTTATAGATTCTTGTATTCTTGTTCTCTATAGCTGATAACTGTAAGTTTCTGTAACACAGTGAAAGTCATAAGAAATGCCCAAGCAGGCAGGACTCCGGCCTTCTGGACACCGTAGCAGAAGGCAATAGATAAGGCCAGTGCTAGAATCCTTGAGCTCTACAGAGAGCAAACATCTGGGTCGCATAGCAACAGTCATATGTAAGCTTAAGTTAGGTGCTTGTCATTGCTAAATGAATTGCCTTTGTTCTACACCTGCAAATTTGTTTTAGTGCCGCAGTGTACTTCATGTATACAAAGTCAAGCCCTGCCTTTGTTAGGGGCTCAGCCATTTTGTTCCCAGTCAGGGAACCAGCTGGGTCAGTGTACACCTAAAATAAACTCCTTCTGTAACCTCAACAGTCTTTCCAGTCTCTGAAGTCCTGCAACATAATGCTTAGAAGAATGTATCATATACAACAGGGGTCACCTATCCCCAGGCCGCAGACAGGTACCAGTCTGTGGCCGGTAAGGAACCAGGCCACATGGCAGGAGATGAGCTGAAGGCAGGCAAGCGTTACCACCTGAGCTCCGCCTCCCATCAGATCAGGGGTAGCATTAGATTCTCATAGGAGCACGAACCTTATTGTGAACTGCACGTGTGGGGGATCTAGGTTGTGTGCTCCTCCTGAGAATCTAATGCCTGATGATCTGAGGTGAACAGTTTCATTCTTAAAACCATCCCCCACCACCCCACCATTTGTGAAAAAATTGGCTTCCATGAGACAAGTCCCTGTTGCCAAAAAGGTGGGGGGGCCACTGGTCTACAACTTCTAAGGGCCAGGAATTTGGGTGTGGCTTAGCTGGCTAGTTCTGGCTAGGAATTTCTCATGAGGTTGCCATCTAGGTGTCTGCTTGAGCCACTTTCATCCAAAAGCTCAACCGAGGCTGGAAAATGCCCTTGCAAGACAGCTCACTTAGGTGGCAGACAAGTTGCTCACTGCTATTTGGGGAGCCTTAGTTCCTCACCACATGGACCTCTCCATGGGGCTGCTGGAGCTTACTCACAACACAGCTGACTTCCCCAGTGAGAGAGATGAAAGAAAGAGAAGCATTCCTTCTAGATCAGGGTGTCTTAAGCTCAGCACTAGTGGCATTTAGGGCCAGATAATTTTTCACCATAGGGGAGCTGTCCTGTGCACTGTAGAATATATAGCAGCATCCCTCTATCCAGTAGATTCCAATAGCACCCTTTCAGCTGTGACTACCAAAGATGTCACCAAACATTGTCAGATGTCCCCTGGGGGATGATATCACCCTCAGTCGGAAACTACTATTCTAGATCCCTCTCTCACTAAAATTTTTCTCTGCTGGGATATGTGAAAGTACACTGCAAACTCCATTTATTGAAATGGGAATTTAAAAGTATGTTTTCATTCCACAAACATTTATTGTCTCTCTGGAGACCTATATACACAACTTTAAAAATGCCTACCCTGGCAGTCATGAACTTCCCAAGATATGTGGGAATGGGTTCCTAATTGTTGATTAAAATCTGCACTATGGATTAGCAATGGAACAAAGAATTGGCTTGCTGGACCAGGTTTTGAATGATGGGAGCAATTGAGTTCACTGTAACAAAAGGGTGCAGTTTATAGAATGCATTCCATTTACCCAATTCAGAAGGAATTTTACCTGTCTTTGAAGCAAAGCTTAAGGAATGTATACATTTCCATGCCAGTGTTCAAATTGCTTTGGGGATCAATTCATTACTAAAATATTTGCCTTGCAATTCAAACAGTTCCCATGAATCTTGTGTTACCAGTCAGAAAGTCAATTGAGAAAAATGACTTGTGGTCATGATATTACTGCTCAAACCATGTTGTTGGTAATTCAGTTTTAGGCAATGGCTTTGGGAAACACATTTATCTCAAAGAGTTAATGTATTTTTATTTATTATTAAATAACAAGGAATCTTTTGATTAATGGGGTGTGTTAGGGAAGAAAAAACAGGATCTTTCCTCTGCCCACCATTAAAGCAATTCATTTGAAAACACTGATGGAAACCATTCAAATTTCTAGCAGTTTCTGACAACTTGCAGAAAGTTAAAATACCAAGCTGAGTAATAAGGGCTACATATTCAGTATAGATGTTGACATCAATTTTGAACACTATGACAGCTCATGCTCACATAGTCTTGTTCTCAGCTACTTTTCTAGAAGCTAGCCTAATGCCCCGCACATAGTAGATGCTCAAAAATCTTAGCTGAGTAATGAATGTTCTTTAAAAGTTCATTCATGGCCAGGCACGGTGGCTCATGTCCGTAATCCCAGCACTTTAGGTGGCTGAAATGGATGGATCACCTGAGGTCGGGAGTTCAAGACCAGCCTGACCAACATGGAGAAATGCTGTCTCTACTACAAATACAAAATTAGCCGGGCATGGTGGCACATGCCTCTTCTACTCAGGAGGCTGAGGAAGGAGAATCACTTGAACCAGAAGGCAGAGGTTGCAGTGAGCCAAGATCATACCTTTGCACTCCAGCCTGGGCAACAAGAGTGAAACTCCATCTCAAAAATAAAAAAATCTTCATTCATCTCATTTCCTAGAAGACTCACAAGAAATGAAATTCCGGAATAGATTTGAAATCCCATTTCTTACCCTCCACCATGTTCCAAATAATCTCTTAACACCTTTTGCTATAAATACCTGAATCATCAGCTCATTCTTTGACTGTGAGAATTGATTAGATTTTGTGCCCTGATTGAACTTCGATGCCTCTGCCGAGCTGGCCCAGTGCTTGACTCACACAGCTCATGTAAGGATGAATGGTGAGCCTGCCAAATTTCACCGGGCTCAAGGGGAATTTTTTACTACAGGTCTGAGCAGCTGGCATCCTAGCCATGCATGACCAGGGCTCAGCAAGACCACCAAGTTCACCATTGCTCCAACCTAAGCCAATTGTATGCTTGACCTCCCAGGAGTGTTAGTGTCACCAAACTTTATGGAACACTTCAAGGAGTAGCTGTAGTCTGTATTAATAATAAAAGGAATGATAGCAAGGGGAGTCGTTGGTAATACATAGTGATAATTTTTATGCTACCCATTATGGCTAAGTTTTTTATAAGCAGTATCTCACTTTAATCTTCACATTACTTAAAGCTGTGAGGTATGATTATCTCCATTCTTCAGATGTGGAGACAGAAAGTTAGAGAGGTTAAGAAATGTGTCACAGGCCATAGAGGTAATAAGAGGCAGACCTGGTCTTTGGACCCAATATTCTTTTTTACTCCAGAGTATGGCCTTACAACTATGATGATTTATGTCCCTAAATGAGCATCTGAAAACAAACAAGTATACAAACATTAAAACAGCAGACATCACATAAGTTTGAGTTCAGAGTTCGAAGGTAGGGAAAAACAAGCTGTCCTGATTTACTGATACAAGCAATCCTCACTTTTAATGGTACTTCATTAAGTAAAACCCCTGCATACGGGAACCACTCTCATTTAGCACAGCTTCTTGGCACTATGGTCTGAATGCTGGTGTTCCCCCAAAATTTATGTGTTGGAACCTAATAACCAATGTGATAGTGTCAATAGATGTGACTTTTGAGAAGTGATTCAGTCGTGAGTCATAACCCCTCATGAACAGGCTTAGTGCTCTTATGGAAGGAAGCTCGAGGGGGCTCCCTTGCCCCCTTCACCATGTGAGGGCATCTTTGAAGCAGGGAACAAGCTCTCACCAGATACTGGATTTGTTGTTGCCTTGATCTTCGACTTCCCAGACTCCTAAGCTATAAACAATAAATCTCAGTTATATACAAATTACCTAATCTAAGGCATTTTGTTACAGCAGCCCAAATGAACTAAGACACATGGTGAAGGGGTCAGGTGTCAGTCACTACACAATTGTGCACAGTGCGTTCCAGTCTGCATGGATTTCAGGTATGCACAAAGCAAGAACCATGTGTACAAAAGAGGAAAACTTGGGTGTAATTCACCCAGCAGTATCTTCATTATCTCACCATCAAGAGGAAAGGGTGATATAACCAGCTAATAAAAAGTTCTCACATCTGAGATGGTATGGCTCTCTGGAAGCTGATTCTGGTTTTGATTAGATTTCTCCTTTTAACTTCTATTATTTGCAGAAAACACCATAAAAATAATTGTACTGATGGATATGCCTACCTACCACCAACTCTGTGATTCGTCACATTATATTTTGTACATGGTTATTGTGTTTCTAGAGAGCCACAGTACATCACTGCATAATTGACTGTTATTTTGAAGAGGCGCACACACACACACATACATATACACTCAACTTTATGTATTCACTTGCTGACTTATTTTTCATAGAAATTTGATTTTCCCTACTCTAAATATTTATTTTGTAACGTGGATTCCATGCACTTCCTCCCATAGTTAGTGACTAGGAATATAAGGACTAGCAGCTACCGGTTTATTATAATAGTCACCTAAGTCAGGGGTCAAAAGACGACCAGCTAAATTTGTACTGCACCTGTATTTGTTTTGACTTTCATGGTATTCCCTTTACACAAAGCATGTCTCTCCAGTTTGTCACAGGCCCCTAAGCTGCAGACATTTTTTTTTTCAGTAGACTGAGCCTACTTGATTGTGTTTCTTGCCCACATATGTAGACATTTGATTTTGCAAACAAGGTTTAATCAAGCATCATTAGGAAGTAAATCCCAAATATTAACCAAAGAAAAACATTAAAGAGGAAGAGAGAAAAAAAAAGCCAAAAGTATAGAGGATAAATGAGATATTTTATTTCTTTGCTAAGAAGTTTATTACAAAATTTTTAATTCATGTAGCATAAATATTATACAGAAAGGCAAGTTACTTCCTGTCATAGGTTTGGGTAAATTTTTAGAGCCCTTCTTTTATGTTAGCTTATTTGAAAAGTCACAGTATCTTAGAAACTCAGATTAAAATAATTTAACTGGTATGCATTAGTCTAGTTATTCCTTTTCGTAATTAGCCCTAAAATTTCAGCTGCTTTTTATTTTGAAAATTAACCATCCAAATTATGGATGGCTCTGCTCTACATAGCAATATTCATAACAATTTTAAGGATTACATTAAATCTCCTTTTGAAGGTCTTCTAATCAATCTGTTGTTCTAACATTAATCTGAAAATGAAGAAAAAATGAAGAGGGAAGAGGAGTGTGGAGCAAAAGAAAGAGAAAAAGTAAAAATGAATAGGAAATAAGAGAATGAAAATGGCAGGGAAAGGAGGAGATAAAGGGAGTTAAGAGATTCGCTAAGAAATATTTACTCAACACTTGCTATGTTCTGTATGCTACCCTAGGAGCTAAGGAAGGGCTCATCAGTAAACAAAGTCATGGCTCTCATGAAGTTTATACTTTAAAGGGGTGAGAGAAAAAAACAAATATAAAATGTGCCTAGCCATGATAAGTGTTATGAAGAAATAGAAAGTGAGTAAGGAAAAGAAGAATATTGGTGGATGGTGATTGCTATTTTAGCTAGAGTGGGCAGAAAAGTCCTCTCTGACAAGGAGACATTTGAGCAGAGACCTGGATGAAATGAGGGAGCAAACCATGTGGACACCTAGGGGAAGGGGATTTCTGATTAAAGGAACAGTAAATGCAAAGGCCATGAGGCAGAAAGCACATTTGGCATGATAAAAAAGGAGCTAGGGGCCCATGTGGCAGGAGTGGAGGAAATACAGGAATAGGTGATAGAGGATTCTGTCAGAGGTGGCCGAGAATGCACTCATACAGAGCTTTGAAGGTCAACAAAACGAGATAGCATTTCATACTCATCAAGAAGGGAAGCTATTGGTGAGTTTTGAGTTATATGTTCTGGTTGCTGTGTCCAGGATGGACTAAAGGTTAGCAAGAATAGAGATAGGGAAACTAATTGGGGGTTGATTATAATGGTCCAGACAAAGGTGCATCAAGGCTTGCTCCAGATTGACAATGATGAGGATGGTGGTGGTGATAGGTGTTTGAATTTGGGATGTATTGCGGAAGTAGAGCAAACAGGATTCATTGATACTTGTATGTGAAACATGAGAAAAAGAGACAGATAATCAAGGATGGTGCTAGAAGTTTAGCTTAAGCAACTGGGATCATGAATTTGCCATTTTCTGTGATGGGGAAGACAAGAAAAGAACTGAAATGTGCACAAAAGATAATCACGAGGTCAGTTTTGGGCATAAAATATTGAGATGTCTATCAGGCTTTTGAGTAGAGAGGAAGAATTAACATGATATACAAGCCTGGCATTCAAGAAAGAGGTCAGGAATTGTTGGTGTATGTAGACATGGATGGTATACAGCCACAAGGCTGGATGACATCACTCAGGGCATGGAGTATCTAGAGACAAGTTTCAAAGACTAACCCTCAGAAGCAATGGCCACTGAGATGAGAGATGAAGCAAAAGAGAGTGGTGTCCTCAAATTAAGTGAAGAAAAGGGTTCAAAACGGAACGAGTAATCCACCGTGTCAAAAGACACAGTTGACAGGTCAAGTAAGACAAGACTTGAGAAGTGCTGTTGGAATTGGTAATACATAGAGTGCTTCTGGCCATAACCAAAGAGATGTTGATGACATGGTAGGTTAAAGCCTTACTCAAGGGTGCTTTAGAGAAAGCAAAGGGGAGGAAGTAGAGCCATGGAGTAAAGACAATTCTTTTGGGTTCTGTAAATAAGAGAAGTGGGATCAGCAACTTTTTTGATTGGTTGGTTAGCTTTTATGATGGAGGTTATTAGAGTCTGCTTCTTTATGATGGGAATGATCAATAGAAAGGGAAAAATAGATCATGTCTGGGGGAAAGAGTACAATTGCTGAAAGATCCATTTGGCAGGTGGAAGGGAATGGGATTCAGCATGGAGAGATTTTAGGTTAAATTGCATCCCCCACCTACCCTCTTCCTTATAAAAAATGTTGAAGTTTTAACCTCCAGTCTCTCAGAATGTGACTTTATCTGGAAATAGGATCTTTACAGATATAATCAAGTTAAAAGGAGGTCATTGGGGTAAGTCCTAATCCAATAAAATCAGTGTCCTTTCAAAAGGGGAAATGTGGACACTGGAACAGACACACATAGAGGGAAGACTATGGGATGAGCACAGGGAAAAGATGGCCACCTACAAGACAGATAATGCCCTAAGCCACCAAAACCAGAAAGACCTGAACAGATCCTGCCTCATTGTGTTTAGATGGAGTACAGCCCTGCTGACACTTTGATTTTGGACTTGTGACCCCCAAAACTGGGAAACAGTACATTTATGTTGATCTAAGCCACCCAGTTTTTGGTATTTAGTTATGGCAGCCCATGAAACTAACTGATGTCGTTTGACTGTGTCCTCACCCAAATCTCACCTTGAATTGTAATTCCCACAATTCCTCCATGTTGTGGGAGAAAACGAGTGGGAAGTAGTTGAATTATGGGAGCAGGCCTTTCTTGTGCTGTCCTTGGAATAGTGAACAAATCTCACGAGAGCTGATGGTTTTAAAAACACGAGTTTCCCTGCATAAGCTCTCTTTGCCTGCTGCCAGCCACGTAAGATGTGACTTGCTTCTCCTTGCCTTCCACCATGATTGTGAGGCCTCCCCAGCTGTGTGCAACTTAAGTCCATGAAACCTCTTTTTCTTCCAGTTTCACGTATGTCTTTATCAGCAGCATGAAAATGGACTAATACACATATATACAAGCAAAAATTGACCATCTGTAGTGACAGGTGAGAAGGTAGAGTATATGAGTATAGCTGGGTTGGCAATTTGTTGGTGGAAGTCTATAGAATTAGTCTCCTGATAGCTTCTATTTTATCAGAAGCAAGGACTTTGGCCAAGAATGAAGAATGAGACCAGGTATTGAAGAGATGAAGATATGGAAAAGTCACCCCAGGAAAAGAATACATTGGCTAGGGGCATGTAGAAGGATAGTCAGACAGCACTAAGGTTTTATTTGATTTTTGCGATTATGAACTTAAAATGAGTTCAGTCAGCATGTTGGTATGCCTTTCAATGGGTTAGATATTAAAGCAATGCTTTAGATTTCTCAGGGCTGAGGTTTTGTGAGATTTGAACAAAGGAGGGTAATAGAGTGTGTTAGCAAGCCTCTGAGATGGCCTGCCATGGTCCTTGTTATCTGGTATTCATGCACTTGTGTGATCTCCCGTTTTGCACTGAGTATGGATGGCCTTTATGATTAATTAGATATTATGAAGACAATTATATATGACTTCCAAGACTAGATAGTAAAAGACATAGTGACTTTCACCTTCCATTTTCTTGGCTCACTGTCTCTGGGCAAAGTCAGCCACCATACCATGAGGACTTTAAGAAGTCCTATGGAAAGACCCACATGACAAGGAACTAAGGTCCCCCTGCCAACAACCAGGACTAACTCACCAGGCATGTGAGTGAGTCAACCTGGAAGTCAATCCCCCAGTCCCAGTATGGTCTTCAGATAACTATAGTGCTGGCTAACATTTGACTGCAACCTCGTGAGATACCTACAGGCAGAACCACCCAACTAAGCCAGACTGGTTTCTTGATCTACTAATGCTGTGTGAGTTGACAACCTCTTCCTATTTCAAACCACTAAATTTTTGGCTTAATTTATTACACAGTAATAGATAACTAACACCAAAGGACAGAATATTTTCAAGGGAATGATTTTAATGATAAACCATGGATAAGGAGGGAAGAGAGGAAGCATAGGGAGTGAAAAAAAAAGTTGAGTGGGTTATGATTGAACGAGATCTCATCTTCTCACCATGGCCCACATCACCAGCTCCCATTGCCCTCTGACACAGTCTCCTACCCCCCACCCTCTTTCTCGTGGAGCAGAGCCACACCAATTCTGTTGATGTTATTGTTGTTTCTTTAATAAACTAAGCTCTTCCCTGCCTAAGGACTTCTTGAAATTGTGACTCCTTTACCCAGAACACTCTTCCTCTAGCTGACTCCTTCTTATTCTTTAGGTCTCTTTAGGATAAAATTCACACATTCAGAGAGAACCACCTCATCCAATGTGGCCATCTCTCAATTTCCCCAAGTTATGTTACACCATCACCCTTTTTTAGTCCCTTCATATCTCATAGCACTGTCTAAAATTATTTTATTAGTTTGTTCACTTGTCTACTTATCTAGCTCCTCAACAAGAATAGAATCAAACAGGGACCTTGTTTACCTTGTTCACTTTTGTGTTTTCAGGCATCTCAAATAGTGCCTTCGTTGTAGAAGGATCATCATAAATAGTGACTGTGTGAGTGGACAAAGAAGCAGCAGCAAACGGAATCGCTTGAATCCACCTTACACAACAGCATGGAGTACTGACAAGGAAATGTCTTGTTAGACCGTAACTGAGCACAGTGGGAGAACAGCCTCGAATGGCTGAACAAAAGGCACTTAATTAACAAGGACATCCAGGACTTGAACTCAGACCTGGAACAAGTAAACTTAACAAATATTTACAGAACTCTCCACCCCAAATCCACAAAACAGATGTTTTTCTCAGTATTCACATTACACCTATTTTCAAAGTGACCGCAGAATTGGAAGTAAATCACTCCTCAGCAATTGCATAGCATTTCACAGGTTTCAATAAAATATTGGTTGGCTGCTTGTTTGTTATTTTCATCCCTTATTCCTTCCTGTCTCCATTGTTAAGCACAATTATTGGCATAAAAGAGGTTTTTAATTCCCATTGTTAGACTGCAGTCTAGCCTGGGCAATAAAACAAGAATCCTGTTCTCTCTCCCTCTTTCTTTTCCTCTTTCTTTCTCTCTTTCATTCTTCTTTTCTCTTTCTTTTGCTCTTTCTTTCCTCTTTTCACTCTTTTTCTTTCAAAAAATAAAAATAAAAAAGAATTATGATAGTCTTTATGGAGGATAATTTTATAGGATCATCAGATTTATAAATGCAGAGACCTATTTGGCCCAACAATTTAACATCTAGATTTTTATCTTATGTGAAACCGAAATGAAGAATTCCCAGGTTTTATTGAAGCATCGTTTACAGTAGCAAAACGCTGGAAACAAGCTAAATGTTCTTTATAGAAGATTGGTTAAATAAAAATTTGCCCATCCAAGATGGAGTAGCATGCAGTTATTAAAAAAGAATAAGGAAAATACTGATATAGGAAGATGTAGATATTAAATGGGGGAAAAAACTCCACAAGGTGTAGAATAGTGTGTGTGTTTTGCTGCCATTTGAGTAGAAAGGAGAAAATACAGAAATATTTATATGTTGCTTATATATGCAATACAACATTTGTGGATGGAGTCACAAGAAAATGGTAACTTTAAATTGCCTTGAGACAAACTGAGAGACAAGTATGCCCTTTACTACCTTTTCAGTTTTAAGTCATAATAAAAATTACATGAAATTGGGCGTGGCACGATGCCTTACTCCTGTTATCCTAGTGCTTTACGAGGCTGAAGCAAGAGGGCCACTTGAGGCCAGGAGTTCCAAACCAGCCTGAGTAATGTAGTGAGACCCCGTCTCTACAAGAAAATAAAAAAAATCAGCTGGGTGTGGTGGTGCCTGCCTATAATCCTAGTTAAGCGGGTGGCAGAGGTGGGAGGATTGCCTGAACCCAGGAGTCAAGCTGCAGTGAGCTATGATCATTCCTCTGTGCTCTCCTGGACAACAGGGCAAGATCATGTTTCTGGAGGAAAAAAAAAAAAGAAGAAATTAAAAAGATAACAGTTTGGAAGTTAACATTAAGTCTATATCTTCAGTTTATTAATTCAGAAATGTTCTTTTTACTGCAATTTCAAGGCTAGACCTTGTGTAGGGAAATTTTTCTGTTTCCTAGAAGCAATTTTTTGGATTTGTGAAGTGTTTTATTGCCTCTCTTTTCCTGTAAATCTTTATTGTCTAAATGACTGCACTGAAGTAGAGTGTCATCTTAAAGTTGTAGGGATTTACTTGTGGTCGAGTAATCCATTGCCTTTTACAGTTTCATTTTTCCAAAGGGTCTTTGGATGACTAGTTTTGAGTTGAAAACTGTATGAAGACAAATAATTTAATACCACAAAAAAGTGAAGATCCTTTTTTCTAGTGTGTATTAAAAACAGCTCTTTTAGGAATTTTTCATTTCCATTGGTTTTTGTCTTGTGATACATGTCTTTTCATGAGGGATAAATTATATTTGCACTTATCTTTTATAGAGTATCAAGTAAAAACTAGAACAAAGCAGAATGAACCTTCCTATACAATGCCTTTCCACAAAAACAAACTCCTTCCTCAAAAAATTTCTACCCTGAACATGAAAGTGCTTATCTGGAGCTTGGCATTATTAGTATGTCTGAGTCCTGGGTAGGCAGAAGATCCAGTTATTATCATTCAGAAGGAACTGAAAGTGTGAGCACTCTTTGAAAAAGTACTATTAGCAATGCAGATGCCAAGTTATATCTGATAGACAAGCAAGTTGTTAAGCCTGTGTGATATTTAAGGTGAAAAAATAGTTTTGCCTATTCTTTATGACTTTGAATAGCCTTAGGACTATTTTGTTCTGTTTATCACTGTCTTCACACTAGATTTTGTTTTGTTTTGTTTTGTTTTGAGATGGAGGCTCACTCTGTTGCCCAGGCTGGAGTGCAGTGGCATGATCTCAGCTCACTGCAGCCTCTACCTCCTAGGTTCAAGTGATTCTCCTGCCTCAGCCTCCTGAGTAGCTGGGATTACAGGCGCTCGCCACCGTGCCTGGGTAATTTTTGTATATTTAGTAGAGACAGGGTTTCGCCATGTTGGCCAGGCTGGTCTTGAACTCCTGATTTCAGGTGATCTGCCTGCCTCGGCTCCCAAAGTACTGAGATTATAGATGTGAGCCACCATGCCCAGCCCATGGGCGGTCATTAGTAAGTACACTCTTGTAGTAGTAGGGTCCCAGAAAGTTTTCCTAACAATTAACATCTGTGTACCTTGGTTTTCTTGCTAGACTTAACTCTAATTTTTGCCAGTACTAATATGTAGTACCCACTCATAGTTCTTAGGACTTCAAAAACTGAATGTATTGGGTATATGGTATCAGGGTCAGCACTCATATGCAACCTGAGAGTTCTTCCTGTGTGTCGAGTCAGGACATGTAGGTGTAGGAAATGCTGATCCAGTTAGGATTGTCTGGCACAAGCAGGTACTTAAATGTTTATTGGAAAATGTCGACTTGAATCAAGGGAGATTTATACTGTTATGCACTGGCCATTAAGTCTTCACTGTTGACTTTCGCTCTCTTTGGTTTTTATGCCAGAGACTGTGAACCCTTGATTTAGAATTGTTACTACAAGCATAAAATCATTCGTGGGCCGGGCGAGGTGGCTCATGCTTATAGTCCCAGCACTTTGGGAGGCTGAGGATTGCCTGAGACCAGGCTGGGCAATGTGGCAACACCCAGTCTCTACAAAAAAAAAAAAAAAAAATACAGGCTGGACGTGGTAGCTCACGCCTGTAATCCCAGCCCTTTGGGAGGCGGAGTCAGGTGGATCACCTGAGGTCAGGAGTTTGAGACTAGCCTGGCCAACATAGTGAAACCCCATCTCCACTAAAAATACAAAAAAAATTAGCTGGTTGTGGTGGTGCACACCTGTAATCCCAGCTACTCGGGAGGCTGAGGCAGGAGAATCACTTGAACCTGGGAGTCGGAGGCTGCAGTGAACCGAGATCATGCCATTGCACTCCAGCCTGGGCAACAGAGTGTGTCTCTGTCTCAAAACGAAACAAAACAAAACAAAACAAAGCAAAGCAAAGCAAAAACAACCAAAACCAAAAATTAGCCAGGTGTGGTGGTGAGTGTCTGTAGTCCCCACTACATGTGTTTATAAACACTTACTGTTCCTTGTAGTATGTAATAAATATATTTATAGAATGAATCATTTCAAGGACTTAGTTTTTAAAGAGTATTTTGCAAATTCTCTTTTAAAGTGAAAATCATCTTCATTTTTTTTTTCTTTTATGACTATTGAATTTAAGGCAAGGTACATCTATCCTGCACAAGTTCAAAGTAACTAACATGCATGTCATAGTTTCATATTAATGGATGAATAAAAGTACATGCCTCAGTTGTGAGCAGTTGTCTGTAGTTTTATTTTTTTGTAGTCTGTGACATGAGGCCACTTGGCTGTGGAAAGCTAACAGACAGTATATTACCTCTTTGATCATCAGAGTGATTTATTTTTTCCTTGTTGTTCAGCTGTAACTCCATATAGTCACCCTCTTGAATGCCACAAGAAGGTCTCTTTTTCTTTTTAGTAATTGAGGTATTCATGCAGTGTAGAGTGAATAGATCCCTCCATCACAGTGCGTTATATAGTAGTTTGCTCTGTGACCGTATGTAATACAATCCATTCAAAACGAATGTAAAATTTACTAGGGCTTTTCATGTGGAAGTAGAATGCAGATATCTTTCTTGATATAACAAGTGAGTTTGGTTGTAGCTAACATGTGTTATACTAGTAAAGATCCACCTGCTAAACTTTTTTTTTGTTAGGGTATAGAGAGTAGAGTGATACCGATATGTGAGGAAAGTGAGAACTGGAATGCAGGCCAAAAGCTGGTCCTTTCCAGATGAATGCAACCAAGACTAAGTAGCATCATATTCATCTGATAGACAAGTGTGGCTGGTGGTGGCTGGTCCTGCATGCAGTCTCATGCATACTGATTCTCCACACATAGCTGTCAGTCATTTGGTGACAAAATCACCAGAAAACACATCTTGAGTATTTTGGATTAGAAAGAGACAATCTTTTTTGCCTCAATTTTTCTTTGATGTTTTCTCAAAGGAATTGAGTAGTCTGCTGCCCCTTGGCTTCGCACTCCCATCAACATTCATAATCTTAAGATGCGTTTTCATTTATGATCAGGGACTCACCTAGAGTTACACAGCAATTAGTAACAAAATTGACTAGATTCCAAAGATGCCAACAATTCTCTCTCTCTTTAATAATTTCTTCAGTTTTGCAAAATACAGCAGTAAAATCGTGATGCCTATGTGTAGAGAGAAACTGTTTGGGCTGGGTACAGTGGCTCACGCCTGTAATGCCAGCACTTTGGGAGGCTGAGGCATGTGGATCACCTGAGGTCAGGAGTTCGAGAGAAGCCTGGCCAACATGGCAAAACCCCATCTTTACTAAAAATGCAAAAAAAAAAAAAAAAGAAATGCTGGGTATGGTAGCTCATTCCTATAGTACCAGCTACTTGGAAGGCTGAGTCAGGAGGATTGCTTGAACCCGGGAAGTGGAGGTTAGAGTGAGCTGAAACCATGCCACTGCACTCCAGCCTGGGCAACAGAGCAAGACTCCATCTCAAAAAAGAAAAAAAGAAAAGAAAATTGGTTTTAGGGTGCATAGGGAAGTAGGTAGGAAATTAGGAAGCTAATTTATAGCAGCAGATTAAGATACAGGGTGTCCACAAAGTCAGGAAACTTTTAAATAACATCCTCAGCATGATTTTCTTTAACCTCCAGACGTTCCTTTAATTTCAAAGCAATGAATATTGTTCTTAAACTGAAAATGGTACAATAAATACAGTGTCCAAAAAGTCAGGATATACAGGGAAAATTGTGTGTTATTCATTGATCATCTTTCTTGAAAATGTAACTTACATACTTTTGAAAAATAAGTTTATCGTATGTTTATTGAATTTTCAGACACCTATATTTTGCTTCTATTTAGGATTTCCTTTCTTTTTAAGCTTCAGGCATAGTGCTAATATAACTAGGTACAGTCAACAAAGAGACTAGGCAGCTGACAAGTAGCCCCCACCCCAATGGGTTAAAGATCTAGGCAGCCTGGAGGTGGGAGGATAATGAAAGGCAGGTGATGGAAGTAGAGGACCATGTGGCTGACTGGCTTTCTCTTTACTCCAGCAGCTGGCGGTAGCCATAATTGAAATCTTGATCTTATTTTGAATGAACAGAGACCTGGAAAGTTTGATAAAAAACAATATTCTGTTAATATTTCTTATTCTAATCTGGTACCTAATGATGTAGAAAAACATTCTCTTTTCTTTTTGTTTTTGTTTGTTTTTTCTTTTTTGAAACAGAGTCTTGCTTTGTCACGCAGGCTGGAGTGTAGTGGCGGCGCCATCTCAACTCACTGCAACCTCTGCCTCGACGGTTCAAGCAGTTCTCCTGCCTCAGCCTCCCAAGTAGCTGGGACTACAGGCCCATGTCGCCACACCCAGCTAATTTTTGTATTTTTAGTACAGATGGGGTTTTACCATATTGGTCAGGGTGGTCTGAAACTCCTGACTTCAGGTGATCCACCCACCTTGGCTTCCCAAAGTGCTGGGATTACAGGCATGAGCCACTGTGCCCAGCCAGAACTTTTTCTTACATATGCGAATACCTTTTGGGATTGGTTTAAGTAATACCATTTTTTAAAAAATGAAAAACGTATTCTAACATCAGTAATATTTCTACTGAAAAAAAACGACTTACTTTACTGACACTGAAGAATTCTGCCAGATAAAATGTTGCTTTCTTTGCTAAAACAGAGCATCTCTGATCTTTGCTGGTAATAATTCTGTTGAACTGAATAAAAGTGTTTAGAACAAGCATGGTAGTGAAAAGTGTACATAGCTCTGTCAGTCTGGGTAGGAAAGAAAAACTTCACATAGGCTGAAACAAGCCGCCACTCTCATAAAACCTTGTGAACAGTTGAGTCTGACTGAGTTCATGAGATTACAGGGTTTAGAAAATGTGAAGATGGATAGGTGACCAGTTTGGCTTTAGTGAGGGTATTGTTTCTATTTGCTTGGATGAAACTGAGGTTCTGGTGGGGTGACTTTGATTGTTGATGGAATATTAGAACTTTTGTGTCCCCCAAACGGCTTAAATCTTAGATCTATTGGGCCACATGTAAATGACCTTCTTTTCATATTCTTGTTTTTGCCGTAACAACTTGTAAAACCCCTGCAGTCCTGGGGTTTGACTAAGTGGTCTGTGCAGCGCCTTCCATCTCTAAGGTGCAGTGCAGACTGTCGTCTCTAATGGCAGAACACCATTAACTGGCAACACATATAACTGGTTAATGATGTTTGGTATATTCTGTTTAAGGAGACAAATATTTTGGAAAGATTTTCATCAAAAGTGGCAAAAGGGAAACATTTTAGTGTTTAAAGGAGTTCTTTTAAGCCAGCATGTACTCCTGGGTTGTCCGGGAAAGACTTGGCTCACTCTTGAGTTTAACATCACCTTTATAGATACCCATAATTGAAGCTTAACTATTTCAGGGAAACAGGATAATGAGAAAAATAATGAAAGACATCAGATTTGACAGAAAGAACACTTAATTTGTAGTTAGACAGACCCGAGTTTAGATTCTGGTTTTAGCCCTTACTACTAAGTAAGGGGCTAGTTATTTAACTCCTGTGGGCCTCAGTTGCATTAATTGAGATAATTCATCGCCAGCATCTTATCTCCTGCATTATGTCAATGTTAATGCTCTTTTCTCTCTCATTGTTTCACACTGCAGTGCACATACTCTGTACAGCACATACTGTCTAACATAACCAGGCAGTGTAGTTTACTTGGCTTTTTCATTGAAAATCCATTCAGTTCTTTTGGGAGGCTTCTCTCAGCCCCTGTGCCCCAGGTTGTGTATAATCCTGCTAGCCATGGTGATGATGTCCACTTGCCTGCATTTTATGGAGCAGCTACTGGCTCTCTGTCTTCTGAATAGAGGCAAGCACCCCAGACTGTTAAATCTGCATGGTCAGATTTGACTCATGGCCAGCTTTCGATGTGGGGTTTTCAGTGGGGTTCTTGTGCAGACTCAGGGGAGAGCCCTCCTGATAGCCACATTTCTTGGGGTGGTGGGCACAGGTAGGCATAAGGAGGGAATGGAAACAGTGGCACTGTTGCCCAGCAATTGGACTATACTAAAGATAGGAAATATTTGAGGCCTAATCTGTGTTTGGCTTTCATATATTACATACTAATTAGGAACACATTTCAATGCTTTGAAGTTGTGAAAAACTCTCTTGCCTGCATTCCAAATTGATGTCTCTCTGCCCTGGATATGCCATACATTTAGAGTACTACATCAGGGAAATGCAGACCTCGAAAGACCTCTGGTTTATCCTCAGTGCGTCAGTGGACATTTCTTTTCCTGCTTCTGAGTGATTTGCCTTTGCTTTGTACTTTGTTAGTTTTTTTCTCTCTCTGTTTAAACAAGGATTAATACTTCCTTTAATTGAACTGTGGCTATTTTACATGGATTGGTGATTGCAAAGCTTTTCGGAGCAGGTGTGGAGCAATGAATAATCTTTTTAATTTCATTTTTTTGATTTACATTTTTTTTATAACCACTTCTGCAACAAATGGTGAAACTCCATGTCTACTCTCTTTTTCAGTCAATGGTTAATGGTTTTTCCATACTTCCCAGCTGCTTATCATGGGCACAGCTGACAAAACCAGAAGAGCCTTTCTAGTAAGGTGAGCTGAGCTGGCATTTGTGTAGGACAAAGGACTTTGGTAGAATTAGGGCTTTGACAAAGTGAACAAATGTAAAGGCAGCTGGAAACTTGAGTGTTGCTAATCAGGAATATATTTTGAGATTCTGAAGTTTCCAAAATGTGTGTACTTAAAAAAAATAACCCAACAACTTGTGGGTTAATAGATTTTCCTGTTTTACAAATCCCTTTGTGTGAATTTTGAAGATGTTTTTCATACTTTTGAACAGTTTACTGTCTCAGAGAACATTACTAGCTCTCATTTTATTTTTGAGGCTCTTTATCCATGTGCTCCTGCCAAATGCCCTGTACCAACTCGCTTATTTATGGGCGAGTTTCTTTATCTTTAGTTGTTAAGACCCTTTCCAAGGGAGCCTTGCCTTTTATTGTATTATTTATGATATTGATAATGAGCACTACATAGAGTTCAAAGGGACTTGTTCTGATTATTGAGAGTTTATTTCTCTGCTGTAGTTGCTTATGTCAGAAAACAGCTTTTTATGGTAGATTGGCCATCTGCTTTTGGGAGAAATCTTCACTTTCCTCCAATCAGCAAGTGGATAGTATCAGTAATAAGATGCAGTAAATCGTCTGCCCCAACCAAACAACATATTTATATAAGTTGCCTGAAAATGAGAGTTATGTCCTTTCCATATCTCATGCTGATGAAACTTATGGTTATTTTAATTAACACCCCTGCACTGAACAAAATAATGGGATATTTTAAATGTAAGAAATCGAGAAAAAGGGCCATGCATGGTGGCTCAATGCCTTTAATCCCAGCACATTGGGAGGCCGAGATGGGTAGATTGCTTGAGCTCAGGAGTTTGAGACCAACCTGGACAATGTAGTGAAACCTCATCTCTACAAAAACTACAAAAAAATTAGCCAGGTGTGGTGGTGTGCACCTGTGGACCCAGCTACTTGGGAGGTTGAAGTAGGAGGATCGCCAACTTGACGAAACCCTGCCTCTACTAAAAATACAAAAATTAGGTCGGGCATGGTGGCTTATGCCTGTAATCCCAGCACCTTGGGAGGCCTAAGTTGGCAGATAACCTGAGGTCAGGAGTTCGAGACCAGCCTGGGTAACATGGTGAAACCTTGTCTCTATTAAAAAAAAAAAATTAGCTGGGCATGATGGTGCATCCTTGTAATCCCAACTACTCAGGAGGGTGAGGCAGGAGAATGGCTTGAATCAGGAGGCGGAGGTTGCAGTGAGCCAAGATCTACTGCACTCCAGCCTGGGTGACAGATCGAGACTTCCTCTTAAAAAAAAAAAAAGCACTTTCCTACTACCTAAGTTTTAGAGAAGTGTTATTTGACCCCCTGCCCCCTTTCTCTCTTTTTTTTTTTTTTTTGAGATGGACTCTTGCTCTGTTGCCCAGGCTTGAATGCAATGGCATAATCTTGTTTCACTGAAACCTCTGCCTCCTGGATTCAGGTGATTCTCATGCCTCAGTCTCCTGAGTAGCTGGAATTACAGACGCATACCACAATACCCAGCTAATTTTTGTATTTTTAGTAAAGATGGGGTTTCATCATGTTGGCCAGGCTGGTCTCAAACTCCTGGCCTCATGTGATCTACCCACCTCAGCCTCCTTAAGTGCTGGGATTATAGGCGTGAGACACTGCGCCTGGCCAACGGCTGCTTTTTAAATCAGTTGTGTGCTTTGTAATAGGCTATACTCTAGAACTGTAAGGCAGAACACTTAACACATTGAACACTACAAATGTATTTAAAATTAGTTTGAATTAGTGGTCTATGAAAGCTACCCTTTGAAAAAGAAAACAGATAAAAACTTACAAAACCATCTCTTCTTTCTCCTTTTCCTCTTTGAAAGATAGAAGTTTGAACACTTCATGTTTCAAAATCTTGCTTGATCTAACTTCTTAAAAAACCTTGAAAATAGTCATTACTGTTAAATCAAGTGCCACATACTGTTATAAAGGCTTTACATGGGTTAATTTATTTAAAACTTCCAACAACCCTATGAGATAGATAAGGAAACTAAGACACAGATATTAAGTAATTTGGCTTTGGTTACACAGCTAGTAAATGGCAGAGCTAGTATTTATGCACACCGTGGCTTAAAAATACCTATGCTCTTAATTACTTTGCTGTGTAGTGACTGCAAGCTTTGAGTTTTCTTGGGTCAGAATTGTGGCTTTGCTCATTTTGCTGCAAGGAAACCTTAAAATGGAAATCCATTTTGTTTATGTAGAAGTAGGAACAATTATGACATTTGACAATTTGATGAAATTGTTGAATTTTGAACTTAGTTTGTTAGTCATCATAAAGACTTTGCCTTTAATGTGGCAAAGGATCTCCAACTGGGCAAAACCCTGCTTCTACTAAAAATACAAAAATAGGCCGGGCACAGTGGCTCATGTCTGTAATCCCAGCATCTTGGGAGTGGTTTAACATGGTTTTTGCATATTCTAGATCAGTGTTTCTTTATTCTTTATAACTTAAAGACCTGTAAATTCATTTTGGCATACTGGGACACATACCTGCAAACTCATTCGGGGAGAAGAAATGAGAGAAGAGATGCAAAATGCTGAAAGTCACCACATGTCAGTGGAATCTTGGATGGTTCTTTCACCTTATGGTTCTTTCACCTTGAGGGCACTCTGGGGCTTCCTCTCGCCTATTTGGGGCTTCTCTTTTTAGGAAGCTGCTCCCTCACCAGAGACTTGTTTTCATGGTGCCACACTTGTATCCTCAAGTACAAGTATACTGTACTTTTCTTGAAGCTTTAAGAATCCTGTAGCTTGGCCAGGTGACGTGGCTCACACCGGTAATCCCAGCACTTGAGGAGACTGAGGCAGGCGGATCACGAGGTCAGGAGTTCAAGACCAGCCTGGCCAACATAGTGAAACCCCATCTCTACTAAAAATAAAAAAATTAGTTGGATGTGGTGGCGGGTGCCTGTAATCCTAGCTACTCGGGTGGCTGAGGCAGGAGAATTGCTTGAACCCAGGAGGCAGAGATTGCAGTGAGCTGAAATCACACCGTTACACACCAGTCCAGGTGACAGTGAGAGGCTCTTGCCCCCCAAAGGAAAAAAAAAAAAAAAAAAAAATCCTGCAGCTTAATGGGAAAGCGAAAGATGCATTTGGAAGCTCACGTGAACCAAAAAAATCTCAAGTCTCAGAATACAATTTTGACATATTTGTTATCTATTCTGTGTCTGTTTGCTCTGTCTTTGTGTTGGTCTTCTATGCAACTGTCAGTGTTGTCAGTAGAGGTTACAGCAGGCCACAGATGTATCTTGATGAGGACATACTGGGCAGAGAATAGTTTCTTAGCCACGTGCTATATATGCATGAGCCTTGATGTACAAAAGGGTGCATGTAGTTTTTGATCTGGGAATGAAAAAAGCAGGTTCTCTGGCCAATCTAGGGAATTTCTGTAATGAGAATGTGTCATTATTGACATTTCCTGAGGGTATCTGCAGCAAGAGACAGAATAGAATTTTTCTTTCTTCCATTTGCTGTAGAGCTTCCTTTCTTCATCTTCATCTATTTCTTGTTTCCTTTTCTCTGTCAGCATGCCTGCCTATCTGCCCGCCAGCCAGTCTGCCTGTTTACCTATACGTCCATCCTTCGCAAAAGTATTCATGGGCAGCTAGTCTACTGTAATGACATTGTGACTTTTCAGAATAATCTACCATATTTGTTTTTAAGAGTTCCTTTTTTTCTGTTATTAATTTTGACTCAGAAGGTTGCTGTAATTAACCCATACTTTTTAATCCTCTTGTGTGCCTTTTAAAAGAAGAAAATTACTGGAATTCTGAAATAATGTAACTAGCATTGTACTCAAATCATAATTTTTAAAGATTAGATACCTTCAGATACCTTATTCCCCCAATATTAAATTTGAATCTATGACAAAGAAATATTTTCAGTGTTTTCCAAAATACTTTTTAAGTGAAAGTGTAAGTTCTTGTTTGCTTGTACTGTCACTTTCCTGCTCCTCCTTTAATTTGCCTCTTGCTCTGGAGAGCCCACAAAAGATAAAACTTTAGTGAATGAGCATTATCAGAATGCTGTCTCAAAAATGGTATTTTCTTTTTATTTGTTTTTTGTTTTTTGTTTTTTTTCAGTGGAAAATAACTTTTATTGAGATCCCACCAGCTGCAAAATCTGTTCCTGGCATTAAACGCCTTCTTCCTTTGCAATTTGGTCTTTCTTGAGTGGTCCCATAAGTGCTTTCTTCTTCTCCATGGTCTGGAAGCGGCCATGGCCAAACTTGGAGGCGGTGTCAATAAACTTAAGGTCAGTCTTCTCCAGAGCCTGCCATTTGGTCTGCACCAGCGACTTGCTTCTTGGTTCCCACCACACAGCCTTTCAGCTTGACAAAATCATTGGTCACTTCACCACAGTGGACAAAGCCACCCAGAGGGTTGATGCTTTTGTCAGATCGTAGTCAGTGGAGGCATTGTTCTTGATCAGTTTGCCGTCCTTGATAAGGTAGCCCTGTTGAGCCTTATAGATCTTCTTGTTGATCTCAGTGTGGTGATGGTAGCCTTTCTGCCTAGCACGTGCCACAGAGAAGGCCACAGGTAGGATGCCATGCCCTGATACAGGCCACCTTGGGCAGGCCTCGGTGAGCCTTGCGGGGCAGCTTCTGGTGTGCCAGTGACTGGTGACCCCTTTATGTAGCCTTTGCCCTTGGTTAATTTGATGACGTCAAGCATCTCGTCCTGCCTAAACACTTGGTTCATAGGTACCTGCTGCTCCAGCCTTTCGCAGGCCCAGTCCAGCTTCTCGGCCACTGTGCCTCTGTTCACCTGGATCTCTGTCAGGTAGGCCTTCTTGTGATGCAGAGGAAGCAGGCACATCTGGGTGTGGACAGTGACGCGGATGACTTGGCAATTGTTCATGCTGCTGAAGTCCTTCTTCAGCTGCTTCTTGCCATCCTCATCCTGCCATTTCTTACAGTACTTGGTGAAGACCTCCTTCTTAGATTTATGCCAGTTCTTACAGAAGCGCCTCTTGCACTTGTCACTGATGTGGTTAGCAAAGACGATCTTGAAGGTCCAGAGGCCTCAAGGGATTTCCATGTATCCCACAGTGCCCAAAACCACGGTGGGTGGTGTCTCCACAGTGCTCACAGCCTCTACCACCTCCTTCTTGCTCACCTTGGATCCTGGCCTGTCAACTTCTCACATGATGTGGGTCATAATCAGCCTTGTATCCCAGGAAGCTTATGAGGTGGACCGGCCTGGAAGGGTCATCCTTAGGGAAGCTCTTCACCTACCCACGATACCTGCTGCTGAGCTTCCGAGGCAGGAAGCTGAAGTACTCATGTGTGCGAGCGGAGAACTTTCTGTGAGACATCATGCTATCACATCTTGCCAGTAGAGCAAAAAATAGTATTTCAAAACTTTTAGAGCCAGGGCTTCTCTTTGCCATCCAGTGGGCTTTTATAGGTCTGCCTTCATTTTGTGTATATTTTCCTTCAAGATTGTATTTCCCTCATTGATTGACATGCATTTGTGTTTTGACATTGCAAATTTGATGAAGTACTTCTTCCAGATAGAACTAAGAAACTGTGAAATTGTTAGGGTGATTGGAGTGGTATGTGTGAGATATCTTTATGTATAGATACTCTAGCTTTCAACATTGTGTTTTCTAATAGTGTTGATGAATTCACAGTGATGAGTCTATAGCTTCCCGCTGATTTCTTTCTTATTGGAGAAAGACGGAAAGCAACACATGATTAGTTGCATCCAAACTGGCTACGGACATGCATCTACATGCCTTTTTCTCCTGTATCTTTTATCCTGCAAAGTGGTGTTTGTGATGGATATGCCTGTTCTGGAGTATGTTTTTTAAAAATAATTTTTATATGAAAATTTATCTTTCTGTAGGGGATTCAGACAACATAGAAAATTGTGAAATTAACAGTTTGGTGACACAGGAGTTGTCACTTTTAACAGTTTGATAATATGCATGCATGTACACCTGTATGCACATACCAGAACACATACACACGTCACTCTCATGATATATAATGTGAGTGAAGTTGCATAACTTCACATTCTGTTTACCAGCCTTTATTATTATTAGTTTTATTTTTTTTTAGATGGAGTTATGCTTTTGTCCATGCTGGAGTGCAATGGTACAATCTCAGCTCACTGCAACCTCTGCCTCCCTGATTCAAGCAATTCTCCTGCCTCATCCTCCCAAGTAGCTGGGATTACAGGCATATGTCACCATGCCCAGCTAATTTGGTATTTTTAGTAGAGGTGGGGTTTCTCCATGTTGGTCAGGCTGGTCTTGAACTCCCGACCTCTGATGATCTGCCCACCTCGGCCTCCCAAAGTGCTAGGATTACAGGTGTGAGCCACTGTGCCTGGCCCACCAGCCTTTATTTTTGAACTCAATACTTTGTTTGGTTGTTTTCCATGTTAATGAATATGATCTAAAATGGCTATGTTGTGTTCCATTATATATATATCTGTTATATATATAATCTGTTTCACAGTAACTTTTTAATAGTATTTTGTTTTGCATTATTATGAACAGTTCTACACTAAAAATATTGGCGTATTCTTCTTGCCCACTTACATTCTGAGGGCAAATTTCTAGAAGTAGAATTGCATATATAATTTTATTTTAAATATAGTTCTGCTTTATATATTGAGAAATGTCTAAATTTTTATAGTCAGCACTCCTAGAAAGCTGATAATTTGTCCCTTTAAAAGTCTACTTTTAGCTGGACACTGTGGCTCACACCTGTAATCCCAGCACTTTGGGAGGCTGAGGTGGGCATATCACCTGAGGTCAGGAGTTCAAGGCCATCCTGGCTAGCCCTGTCTCTGCTAAAACAAAAAATTAGCCAGGCGTAGTGGTGGGTGCCTGTAGTCCCAGCTACTCAGGAGGCTGAGGTGGGAGAATCGCTTGAACCCAGGAGGCAGAGATTGCAGTGAATTGAGATTGCGCCACTGTACTCCAGCCTGGGTGACAGAATAAGACTTCCGTCTCAAAAAAAAAGAAAAAAAATCCACTTTAAGATGGAATGTCCTGTGCATCCAGATGTGTAGGGCAAAAATGGTTCAGGTTGCTAGACTTGAGGTTCTTGGGTCTGTATTTTTGTAACTCTTTTGTCTTCTTCTTTACCTCTTTTCCACATACGCTACTTTTAATCTACAGGGGGCTTCGAAACAAGATAACCGACCTTATTATATGATGTATAAAACAGAAGCAAGCAACCCCTGACTCAAAGTATGTGGAGTGTTCTGTGTTAGGGGTGGGATAGGAACATTGTTGGCTGTTTGAATTTTGCATAGGTAAGGACTTTGTTTTAGTTTGGGGAATATTTATGTTGATGCTCTGTTGGATTAAATTATTTTTTATTACAGAGCAGTCATTTATTAATGAATATAGGAGACAAAGCCATATAAATTAAGGTAAAAGGCAAGTTAGTATGATTAAAAGAAAATTCCCATCCTTTAGGGTGGGATTCTCTCACTCCAGGAAGTATTAGTGCAGTGCCTGCCTCCTCACTCCTTCCCTGCTGGCACATTCCACTTTGAGTGCTCCTTTTTGAGAGAGTGTGCCCTTGTCTCTGGGCATGCTCCCTGGGCTGTCAGGCAGTGTTTCCTCCAGGGCTGGGAATGAAGATTCAGCCAAGTCCTGACTGCTTGTACCCTGGCACTCCCAGCATGGGAAGAATTCCCTGGCCTGCTAAGCAGTATTAGTTATTCCTCTAGTATTGACTGTTTGATTTATAGCAGCACTGGGTGAGTTCTGGGCATTTAAAGCTAACTCAGACCCTTTCCCCGTCTTCTTGGGGCTCACTAGGTGGAAAGTAAGATGACTTTAAGGCATGTAATTTGACTGACAGCACGTTAAGTACCCTCTGAATGGTGTGTATAGTATATATGAGGGGGGAATTATCAGTTCTTGGGGATCTGTGAAGTTTTCTAAAAGAGAAGGGGACACTTGTATTCAGCAGTGGCAAATGAAAGGAATTAACAAGACAAATACTGTTAGGTGGGGTTAAAGGTGGCTGGCCAGAGGAGTGGTATGGAAAGGCATTCTAGGCAGCAAGTAAAGCTTGTGCAAAAATGTGGGAGTGTGAAACAGTTTCCCCCTTTTTCCAATTCACAGTCTACAGCTGCTACAGCAGGAACGAAGTGTTAGAGGAGGGTAGTACAGCAGAGGAGATGGTAGAAGCAGGTCAGACCATAGTGGACCTTGTGTGCCATGATGAGGAGTTGAACTTGATCCTCTGGGGACAGTAGACTGCCATCATGAGGCTTTAATTAGCTTTGTGCTTTGATTTATGGGCACAAGTCAGGATGAACAAATGAAAGCCCATTGTGCTCATTCTGGGGAGTTATAAAATCCCTTTTATAAGTTAGGGGATGTGCTAAGCATTGGTACCAGAGGGAGTGCATTTATAATGCAACTCATCCTCCCAGTAGTGCTCTCATGGCCTGGAACGTGAGCAGAATCCTTTAATAAAGGGGGCACAGTTTCAGTCCGATTGTGGAACTTCTCAGTGCTAAGACTTATCTGGGTGGTCCAACCTGGTCAAGGTATAAAGGTATATTGATGGGGGGCACTGGGCACGTCCTTGCCCAGTCTTGCCTGACAGCCCAAAACAGGACAGACAGCAGGCTATCTAAAGAGTAAGAGCAGTCTTTGTGTTGTGCAAAAAACGGCCATTTCCTGTGCATTGATTCCCCCCTCCCCCCATTCATACCTGCACACAGATATAGATCTATCAGGGTGTCATTTTTGAATACCAAGTTAAATAATATCAGAGTTAAGATAAAAATCAATGGTTTCATTGATTAAATGAGCACAGGGCTACACACATGGTGATAGCTCAGTAATTGATTTTTTAAAAACATGAGTTTAAAACAAAATGGATTTAAAAAATTGAAAAACACTTGGTTAAACATTTCTATGCTTCTTTTTGATATATCAGGAAAGATTAATACTTAGAATTTCTTATTTATAAATTAAGACATGCTGTTCACTTGACCTTTTAAGCAGAGTTTTATAAGTAAGGCACAATAGCCCATGAACTACATTAGTTATCTGATATTAAGGTGTTCTCAGAGAATTTAGTTTCCTACAAAATTATTCAGATGGAATAAAGAAAATTGCTTTACTAAGTGGGGGTAGGGGTGTAGTGGACTGTTGACTGAATATTAAGCTCTACTTTTTTTTTTTTTTAAAGGGGAGTATTGATTTAAGGCATTCTGAATCATTTATTAGATCAGTATATTGCTTGGAAACTAAAAGATCTGGATAGTTTGTGCTTCTGTACAAGTCTACAGATATACTCAGATCAGAAAGGCAGGCTGATGTTTGGAGCAGGCATGATCTTGGGCAGGGTGAACCAGAAGGCTAGGTTTGGTTTCTACTTACACTACCACTTTTTAACTGTGGGCTTTGGATCTGTTACTTATCTTTATTACCTTCGTCTTCCTCATTTGTGAAATTATCTCTACAACACTTAACCTTTCTGACCATACATATTTATTATGTGAATTGAATGTTTTCATTCAAATGTGAATAAAACATTGTATTTAGCTTGGAAATTCTGAACAAATGTAAGATGGCAGTGTTGGTGGCAGATTCTTTTTTCAGTGGCATAGTGTTATATTTTAGTTTCTATCATATTGGCCTGGTTTAAATAGTTTAGCAAAGTTGGGGGGTTATCTACACTTAAAAAAATTGATTAAACATTTTAATGTTAAGATTTTGCTTAAAATTTTTACCTGTTGCTAAATAAAAAGTATATAGAAAACAGATTTTTTTGGGAGAAAGGGAAGTTAAATAAATTATCCTTCTAATGCTTTCAAATATTCCTTATTAAGTCGTTGAAGTAGACATAGTTATTCTCTTAGGAGTATTATAAACATAATAACAATGAATTTTTTTGCCCTTACAGAGTTTAAAATGATTGTTGCCAGTTTACAGGTTAGGTAGGGAATTGCTTCTCAGAGAGGGTAATGACTTACCGATGATTGTCCTAATATTCAGTAATAGGAAAAGACGTGGAACTAGAACTCAGTTCTGTTGCCATATTGTCAATATCTGCCTGAATTTGTTTGTTATACAAAATAACCAGGTTATTCAATTTTGGACATTGATTTAGACTTAATCTAAAATCCATTAAATTAGTTCAGGCTCTATCTTTCTACTCCTCCAAAAAAATCCCAGTTATGTGTAATACTGTATATAAATATAAAACATCTTATAAAAATGTTTTTATGTAATCAAAATGGATTTTCTTAAATTTAAATACATTGGATTTGCCCCTGACAAATTTAATTTTAGTCAGATTCACCTTGAGTGTTATATTAGGGAGTCAGTGAAATGCCTCAGGGGGTGGCAGTCCTGACTATAAATCCTCATTTCAGGAGAAAAATGGCAGTTTATTTTTGTTGGTCTGCACGTGCTGTGAATCTTCAGCCCTGCAGTGGAGTCCTCCAGGGACTGTGGCATGCATAGCCCATCAGTGACAGCCAAGTTGTTGTGACTTCTTCTTCATTGTCGCTTTTTTTTTTTTAAAAAGAGGCAGGTTACTTTGTTTCAAAAAACATGAGCCTTTGAAAGAATTCCAAAAGTAGTACACACATTGAAAAATATAACCAAATATACTAAAGGAAAATTTTAAATGACTCCTAAAATTTTAGCAGAGAAGTAATCTTTACCTAAATTTTGACTTGAATCCTTCATTGTGAGTGACTTCTGAAGGGGATGGAGTCCTTGTTGCCTGTTTAGCTCACTAACTCCAAGTGTAGAGAATGGGCTCTGTGGTCCAAATCTGCTTAATCCACATTGAGAGGGAACAGAGGAGTTTGGTCCCACTGCCTAGCACAGAAAGAAATGAAATTTACCTATTAATGTAACTATTAAGAGACTTCCCATTTTACCTTCAAAACAAAGGCAGTATCATTTTCATGTCTATACTTAATCTCTTCTGCTGCCATGTAAGCCTCTGGTTGCAAAACAGGATCTCAGTAGTGTTTCAGAGAATGGTACTTCTTGCCATCTGATACCTGTGAAACCCAAGTGATCTTGGGCCCTGCTCTCTGGCTGTGGATCTGTTGCTGCTGGAGCCTTACAGCAGGGGTCCCCAACCCCCTGCCCCACCCATGGAATCCTGCCAGTCCCTGGCTTGTTCACAGCAGGAGGTGAGTGGCAGGCAATTGAACATTACTGCCTGAACTCCGCCTCCTGTCAGATCATCAGAGATGCTGATTCCTCATAGGAGGGTGAACCCTATTGTGAGCTGTGTATCGAGGGGTCTAGGTTGCACACTCCTTATGAAAATCTAATGCCTGATGATCTGAGGTAGAACAGTTTGATCCTGAAACCATCCCCCTACCCCTAGTCTGTGGAAAAAATGTCTTTAATGAACTGGTCCTCCCTGGTGCTGACCGAAAAGGGTTGGGGATTGCTGCCTTTATAGCATCAGCTCTCCTTGAGCAACTAGTGGGGCAGTGTTGTATAGTGCTTAAGATGTGGGGGCATGAAGTTCTGCATTTGAATCCTGGTTCCAACACTTAGTAGCTCCTGACCCTGGGCAAGTAACTTAATCTCTTGGAACCTCATTTTTCTTCATCTGTAAAATGAGGTTTAATATTTATCAACATGCTTATGAAGTGCATAACACAGTATTATGGTACCTGATTACCCCCAGCAGAGGTCCATTACAATTTTGATTTTTAGGATTAAGATAAGCATTGTATAATTTCAGTTCTGAGAATACATTTCTCTGTGTTATAAAGCAAACTGAATGTGTGTACTGGTGTCATTAGGATGCTTTTTAGTGAGTGAAGGAAGGATGACCTTGAGCTTATGGTGGAATGGTAGTTCAGGGGGCTGAAGGAGTGCAAGTTGTGTATGGCTTTTTGGTTATTTGTTTGTTTGTTTTGAGACAGAGTCTCGCTCTGTTGCCCAGGTTGGCGTGCAGTGGCGTGATCTCTGCTCACTGCAACCTCCACCTCCTGGGTTCAAGCAGTTCTCCTGCCTCAGCCTCCCAAGTAGCTGGGATTACAGGCATGCATCACCACACCTGGGTAATTTTTGTATTTTTAGTAGAGATGGGGTTTTACCACGTTGGGCAGGCCGGTCTTGAACTCGTGACCTCAGGTGAGCCACCCACCTCAGTCTCCCAAAGGGCTGAGATTACAGGCGTGAACCACTGTGCCAAGCTGTGTATTTTTTTTTTTTAAGATAATTAATATCTATTGAAAAATGTAATTTATTTGAAAACACTGAGTTTGTCTAATTATGGATTCAATCCTAATATGTGACTTGGTGGAGAAAATTACTGACATTGGTGTTCCAGTTTATCTCACATACTGAAATCTTCTCTTTATTTACCGGAACAGGTTCCATTTCTGTCTTTTGACCGAGGTGAAAACATAAGATCTTCTTTTGCCTTTTCCAGAATCTGTCAGTACTTACTGAGTTAAACAGAAGGTTTAAGCACAATGAGGCGTCATTTTCGTATGCCTGAGGGACCAGAATCCTCTGGATACAAAGCCCTCAGAGCTAAATTCTTAGTGGGGACACATGTACAGTATCAGTGTACGTTAAGGGTTGGTGTTTCTTGGGCTGTCTGAGTAAGTTTGAACATTACAGAAAGAAATGAAAAACAATCAGATCTCTTGTCCTGAACACTGTAATTTGTTTCTCCAGTTTCTGCTTTCCACATCTGAATGAACTTGTAAGTAGAAAATGCTTCCTCTGTAGCTGGCCTGGTCAGGTTGGCCTGATACCTGGAGTGAAAAGATTGGAACAGCGTGAAGAGCACAAATCTGGGAGCCTGGAAAACTGGTCTCTGGTTCTGTTTTTGCTGTTTAATGACTGTTATAACAAAACAAGGCAGTTCACAGATCTGGCTTTAGTTTTCTTACCAGTACACTCGGGGGTATAGATGATCTCCAGAGTTATGGAATCACAGGGTTGGAAGTAGCTTTGTGCAACCCTCTTAAAGAGCATAGATGTGATCATGGAAGCAGCCTTGGCAGATCTCCATTTCATCTCCATTTGTCTGTGTTCAGCCTTCACTTGGCTTCTACTCTAGAGATGGAGAACCCTTGGTTTTCAAGGTAGTTTTGAGCAACTTAGTATTAGGTAGCTTTTCATAGTGTATGCATTCCTTGCCCTGCTATAGCCCTAATTCTATGTTTTTCATCTTGTATGTGACAGATCTTCAGATATTGAACAAGAATTATTTCAATTCTTGTTCCAGTTATGCTGTGAAAGCTCTGTCTACCCTCCCTCCCTCTTTGATGTGATTTCAGACCCTTCACAGTTATGTTAGCTTTCCTGAAATGTTCCTAAGTTTTTCATTGCCACTTTTAAAATGTGATTCTCAGAAAAGCATATAATACTTCAGATAGGATGTGACCAGCACAGGGCATGCTAAGAAGGTTTAAAAACTGTAATGTCATGAGTTCAGCCCAAGTTGATTTTTTGTTGTTATTGGTTTCTTTTATAGACAGCATCTGTCTGTGACATCCCTGATGTTTTATTTCACATAGATTGATTGCTCATAAGCAAGGCCTCATGTTATAGATGGGCAGCTTATTTTTTTGCCCCTTGGCAGTGCTTTATATTTTTTTCTTACTTCTGTGAGTTGTTTTATATATCTGCTCCTTGTTCTGCCTGCTGAATCCTTCTGAACCTTCTGTTTGCTCTGGGAATTAGTGATCTTGTCAGGCTATTGTCTCCTTATTATCCTCACTGGTCATACCTTTGAGTCCATCCCAATGTTGATGAAAATGTTGACCAGGGCAACATCAAGAAGAAGCTCTTGTGGTAAAGGGCCTTTTTACTGTCTTTACATTTGACTGTGGGAACCCTGACAGTGTTTCCTGGCTCCTGTTGATAATATGTTTTTATTACTGGTTAGATGTAATTTGTCTTGGTCTGAAGTCTTGTACTCAGTTTGTTTTCTTATTTACTGTCTTCTGTTTTGAAAATTCTGTATTTTTATGTTTATACACATTTGGATTAGTGGTGTTAGCTATTTTCCCTGCAACAATTACTATGTTCTAGTTAGGTTTTGCTTTAGTGGTCTTTACTGATACTTCCACCAACCCCACCCATCTTTTCTTTCTTTCTTTCTTTCTTTCTTTCTTTCTTTCTTTCTTTCTTTCTTTCTTTCTTTCTTTCTTTCTTTCTTTCTTTTTTTCTTTCTTTTCTTTCCTTCCTTCTTTCCTTCCTTCCTTCCTTCCTTCCTTCCTTCCTTCCTTCTCTCTCTCTCTCTTTCTCTCTCTTTTTTTTTTTTTTTGCATTCACAGTCTCCCCATGATTTCCTGACCTGGAGTGCCTAGTACTGAGTGCTAAATGGGGGTTGAGGGGGTGGTGCTGGTGGACCAACAGAAGAAAGAAATTTCTTAAATTAAGGTTTCCAGTCTTTTTTCCAGAGGTACTGCTACAAATACATGCCAGGGTTTTTCAAAAGACTAACTTTAGACAGTTTAAGAATATTCTATGGGACATAAAGTTTAAAAATGCAATTCATAAAGAGAAACATACCTTATTCCAGAAATCCTGATGGATGCTGTATGTTGCAAAATTACATTTTAGAAAATAAAGGGTGTATAGATACTGCTAAGATAGGTTAAAAAAAAATAGGAATGACATTTACCTGACAGATAGCTAGTAAAAAACATACTATTCTATAAGAATGTAATGGGGTAATGGTGCATCAGAAATACTTACATAAATTATCTGCCTAAAGAGAGGTGTCAGGGTTTGACACGGAGATAGTTGATAGGGTAGGCCACATCTGCATATTGTATTTTGTAACTTGTTCTTTGTAATAGAATTTACTTAGTTGAATCAACCTGTATGACCTTTTCCTAATTTGATGTACTACAAAAGAAGCTTTAGCATAAATGTTTTCAAAATTATATGTCCCATTAAGCCAAGCATTTTATGAAATCAGCAAGACCAGTCTTCTCTCTGTGCTGTCCTTTCTTTTGTCTTTTCCCTTTTCTTCCTCCCACCAAGTACTTGCCTATCTGTGTGCTTAGGTTAGTGGCATCCACACTGATACCTGTTCTCTTTTTTTTCCTCCTATCTCCAAGGGGAAAAGGAGAGACTGAAAAAAATATGCCGAAAGTCTTAAATATGGGACAAAATTCAAGGAATGATTTTCTTATTTTGTCACCCTTAAAATGTTTTTAATGGAGCATGTACATCTGAGTTTGTGGTAACAGCTAGTAGATATTTCTGTGTCTGGGATGCCCCCTCCTTTTTTTTTTTTCAGACAAGGTGTTGCTCTGTCGCCCAGGCTGTACAGGGGCACAATCTTGGCTCACTGCAACCTCTGCCTCCTGGGTTCAGACGATTGTCCTGCCTCAGCCTCCTGAATAGCTGGGATTACAGGTGCCCGCCACCATGCCTGGCTAATTTTTGTATTCTTAGCAGAGATGGGGTTTCACCATGTTGGCCAAGCTGGTCTTGAACTCCTGACCTTGTGATCCACCCGCCTTGGGCTCCCAAAGTTCTGGGATTACAGGAGTGAGCCACCCTGCCTGGCCTGGGTTTCCCTTTAGTGTAAAGTATCAAGCAGTAAATAGAGCACACACTCTGTAGAATTATAGAATTAAAGAACCTTATTTGTGAGGATTAGAAAAGATGACTATAAAAATTTTAAGTACATTTAGGAGAAGGAAAGATTCAATGGAGAGAATGAATTTGAAGTTATATCCATAAATGCTTGAAGTTCTAATGTGATTTTTAGTTACAACAGAATTTTTAAAATTACAATGGAATTTTGCCATGATGTCACTCATTATAGTTGGAATTCTACATTAACTAGAATTGTCTTCTGATTTATATAAAACCTCTATTTCTTCAAGTAGCATGGATTCCAGAGATTCTATTTTTTTTCCCCCAGGAAGAAAAACAGGAAGTACTATGTCTAGAAACTCTCCAAATGAAGGTGTTTTTAATGACTAACTTTCTTCAAAGAATGTATGGTTTCTAGATTACAGTGCATTAGGCTAAATGTAGAAACTGGAACTCCAGTTATAAGGTTTTGCCCCTTAAAGGTTAATTATCCAGTTGTATGCAATAACAACTTAGGAACTGTAAAGTTTTTATTCCTACAATAATTATTACTTTGTCCCTGTGGGAATATATAGAATTTGCATTGTTGGGCATAATGTCTTATTTATATTTCACTATATTTATAGTTGAACCTTATATCTAAATGAAAGAAATTAACTCATTTTTGTATATAATTTAATTGTGTAGCATTCACTAATTGGTAATAATTTGCATGCATGAACAAATTAAAAATCTCTGCTTGTATATTGTACTCTTAGGTAATATGGGGGTAAATGCATGTGTTTAACTCTGGATCTCATGGTGAAATTAAGAGAGTAATTGTGCATTGCACCAGGAATAATGTGCACAAATGGATGTCACTTACCAAGTTTACTCATCTGATTAGAAGAAACAAAGATTTCAGACTTAATTGAAGACACATGTCTTTGATGTCTTTCTTGAGGTAACTCTAGTCCTTTAAGACTGTCTTGAAACCGATCAGCAGGATTTATTTTAAAAATCCTCCAATTGAGGCGATCATTTAAAATTGAGTAATTATTCCCTGGGGCCCAGTTCTTTATTACCAAAAGTATAGAGTTTTTAAGGTTTAGAATTCTTTGGGCTCTTAAAGCCATGTTGCTTAGAAAAATTAAAATGTAAAAAATGGCCTAAGGTTTCTAAACCATGTGACCTGTGGTCAGTCCTGTTCCTCTTGCTATAGAGCAGGGAACCATTGTAAACAGGAAAATTCTAATCCATATGCAGCTAGTAACTTCAGCTTTTCACAGACTAACAAGTAAGACCACTATGAGCCCTATAGCTCCTTTATTTCTTGCATGGGTGCTTCATCACATGGAGGCTAGGGAATAAGGAGCCTGGGAAAAGGAACACTTTGTCTTCAGATTTAGAAAGCACACTTGGAAAAGAAAAGAGAATCTTTTGAATAAAATTAGAAGGGAATACATGCCTGTAAACAAGATTCTGCAGTCGTACAAAATAATGCATGCTTAGACTCTGCTTGTGAGTTGAAAACTTTTTTGGCCAGTGTAGATTTTGTCATAAGAGAAAGCAATTTTTAATGTGCAGTTCTTAGTTTTCAGTCTCGGGAGCTTCTTGATAATTAAGTGATATTTTTGACAGTGAGGAAATTAAATTATGTGGGAGTTCCGCCCCTGAAGTGTATTTTTGAGTAGCCTTCCTTGGATAGTTTAACTGTAGTCTTGTCTGTCTAGAGATGAATTAGGTGACTTCTGGAGGTCTCTTCAGCAGCCATCCTGGGAGGTTTAAAAAGTAGGTTTTATACCACAGAAAAACTTTCCTTCCCATTTTCTCACTTACCATTCTTAAAATGATTGCATTTTTTTTTCTTGTTCCCAATGGTTAAATTTTATTTACTTCCTGATCTTTAGGGGAAAGAGTGGCATAAATTGAGGCAGATGAAAAATTTCAAAGGGCTGCCATCGCCCTCTTGAAGTTCACATTGTCTCCAGCTTCTCTAAGCTATGGCTACCACCTCCCAAGGTGAATTCCCATCCCTGTTTTGCTGTCTTTGCTTAGGATTTGTTGGTAGGCAGTGGACCTTATGGTAGAGGATGGCAGGTGCACTTTAAAGAGAAAAGTTCTATTGCCACTGTTCTTACAGCTCTTGCTCTTGCTGTTTTTTTCTGCTAGTAGCTGCCTCTTCTTTTGCTGGAAGAGAAGTAGGAGAGAAAAGGTAAGTCCAAGAGAGGAGAGGGATTTCACTGCCTTCGTTAGCTTCCTTGCTCCCTTCATGCCTCTGCTTCATCTTCTCACTTTCCAAACATCCCAGTCAGCTAGGGAGGGTTGTTTTATTGTCTTTTGTTTTTTGGTTGTTTTTATAAAATAGAGTTATTGGGCTCTACTTTTAGCTATTATACTTTAGGAAGTCTGGGGTTTGAGTCCTGAGAATCTGTGTATTTCTTGAGTTATGCAGGTAATTTTGATGCCCAGTTAGATTTGAGAACTGTAGGATATGTTTCCCACCCTAACCGTTGGAGGTCAGGGTCCTAAGTTGTAGGAGTCAATGCCAGTAGCAGAAATGGTATTGACAAATAGGGCCACCAATACCAAGGGTCCCTGAACCGACAACCAGAGCATCTAGGAGTGAGAGACCAGTTGAATTTAACTGTAATTATCCTTTTGTGGGAGTTAGTTGCTATAATAGCTATTTTTAAAGTGTATTAGCTTTTGTCTTTTATATTCCTTTTAATTGTTGATGGAAAGCTGTGTGTAAAGATATGGTAGGTATAGTGGTAACCTCCAACCCCCAAAGATGGGATTAATACAGAGGCTAATAGACTTTATGAGGAGCTTACTCCTCAGAGGAGGAAGAAGTTACAGAGGTGGCATTTGAGCTGAGCCTTTAAAAGATGAGAGAAGATTTGCATTAGAGATTGGTATTTTCTGTTCTTGGGAGGATATTCCAGATACTGGAAAATGTAAGCAAAGACAACAGATGTATTTGAAAAACAGCAGGCTTTGCTTCCATGAGGCCAAAGTGTAGGCTCTGTGAAACACAAGAAGAGAGTAGATCAGGGACAGAGTGTGAAGAGCACTAAAGTCATTTCTGTTTGGACTTTATTCTCAGTGTCATAGTTTCTATATGGAAATGAGCTCAGAGTATAAAAGAGTAACTACAAAAATAATTGTGGCACCACATCTTATTTAGAAGATTATAAGACTTTTATTTGAATTATATTTCAGAACCTTAAAAATATGTATATGCATGTATGTGTATCACACAAAGAAAATACCTGTAAAGGCCTTTTCTTTATGTGTAGTCTGTGACCCTGTGAGGTCTGGGGCTTGGGACTGCTGTGAAATAAATGATAACCTTGTCATTCAGTAGACAGCCTGAGCTGCATTAAGGTCTTCTGCATATTAGGGCTGGACTCTTCTCCCTGCTTTGACAGAATTTTTCTTCCCTACAGTCTTGGCCTTCTCCATTAACATACAGGTACTTGGAATGTTATGTCTGCAGGTCTGTGTCATTTTGTTATCCCTTTAGGGAACCACCTGCCTAACCTTATGAGGTCCTGTTCAAAACCATGGTTCTGCTCTTTTCAGCAGCTGATCATTATTGCATATCACTGTCTTTTAACATCTACTGAAAGCTGAAAACATTTTAACAATATATTAATAGTATGTTACTTGTTTATCAGTATTTTGGTTTACATAAATGTAAAGCCTAGACATTTTATAGGGACCTGGTGTAGTAATCCCTAACAGATACAGAAAGAAAAGTAACAATTAGTTGAGAGGACTAATTATCCTTATTCATCACTCATTTTTCCTTAAAGAATATTCTTTAAAGAATATATTAAAAGGCAAAGTTGTCTACAGTCAGTATCAAAATTTTGCTTTAACAATATTTTCAACATTTTACATCTTTCTGGTAATTATATGAAGTCTATGAAGACTAAACATCTCTGTCATAATTGGTAAAAAGTAATATTTCTGAGTGAATATTTGTTTTCAAAAACCCTAAGTCTTTAAAGGTGGCATATGATGTTATAATTTTTCTCAGAAATCTTTTATTTATTTAGAGATGGAGTCTCACTCTGTCACCCGGGCTGGAGTGCAGTGGCCTGATTCGCCTCCCAGGTTCCTGTGATTCTCCCGCCTCAGCCTTCCAAGTAGTTGGGATTACAAGTGCCCGCCGCCATGCCTGCCTAAGTTTTGTATTTTCAGTAGAGATGAGGTTTTGCCATGTTGGCCAGGATGGTCTCGAACTCCTGTCTTCAGGTGCTCCATTCACCTTGACCTCCCAGAGTGCTGGGATTGCAGGCATGAGCCACCACGCTGGGCTCTCAGAAATCTTAAAAAGGATTTAGTTTTCATTTAAAAATAAACACGGTTCCCTAAATCTGAAATTTATTTATTGAAATGGGATCATGTCCATGGAAAACATATCTTTCTTTATACCAGATTTTAAAGTTATCACTAAGTGCAGCATAAAATTCCTCTGAGCTCCACTTTTACAGAGGAGAAATTATTGAATGTGATAAAGGTAGCATTTCAAATTAGTGAGAAAAGATAGGTTATTCAATTAGTGTTGAGAATAATGGATATATATCTAGGAAGACAAGTACAAACTGTACATATTGAAAGATAAAACTGAAAACATAAAAATATTTGAAGAAATCACTGGAAAATTATTCTACAAACTGCATGGGGAATGACAGTCTGTGACAGCAATAACCAAAAGCCATGAGAGTAGATTGGTAACAATTCAGCTATATAAGATTTCCTAAGTTTCTCAATGGCAGAAACCATGAAACAAGTGAATTTACCAGACTGTAAAAAAATTTTCACAAATCAGATCACAAAGAGCCAATTTTCTTAAAATATATAAAAAAAGGTCTTTTAAAGTGACATCATACACAAAATGCTGCTTTTCTAAAAACGTAAGCTCCTACAAAGCTGTAAGAAAATGATGAACAAATAGAAAAATGGGCAAAAGTGATGATTTAACAGTTCACAGAGAAATACAAATGACTCCTAAAATATATAAAAAGATGCTCAACTTCATTCATAATATGAGAAATGTAAATTAAGGCTATACTAAGATACTATTTTTCACAGATCTGTTTTCTAAAAATAAGCTTGGGAAAGAGCCTCTTATCTGAATTCAGGGACAGCCTGATTTGCCTGAGGGAAATAGGCATCCTCCTACACTGCTGCTGGGAGGGTAAAGGTACCCTCTAGTGGAGGGCAGTTTGCTGGTGTCTCTCAGAATTACAAATGCATGTATTTGCTTTGATGTGGCAATTTCCCATCTAGGAATTTTTTCTAGGGATACAGTCATACAAGATTTTCCCATCAGCATTGTTTGTAATAGCAAAAAGATAGGAATTTACCTAAATGCTCATATATAGGGGACTGCTAACTTGTGAAATTCCATGCAATTTTAAAAAAGAATAAGGAAGCAAAGTAGAGAACATCATGTATAGAGTTTAACATTTGAAAAAGGGAGAAAATGGAATATATATGTATTTATGTGTTACTAAAGTACTGGGTGAACACAAAAGTAACAATTTATCATGGGATGAGAACACAACTGAGGGACAAGGTTGGGGGGAGATTTTATCACTGTGTACCCTTTTGTTTTGGACCATTTGAAGCTATTCTCTCTTGAAAATTTCAAGAAGATAAATTAGGAAGGGAGGGATCTTAAAAATAAGCTTTAAAATATGTTGTTTTAATAAAATGTTTTCATTTTTTTGCTTGAAAATTAACATTGCTTTAAGGAGGAAACAGTGGGCAGTTTAGGGGGAGCATGTGTGTTTAATTAAATTGCCTCTTCAACAGTATTAAAAGTCAGTCAGTTGTAAATTGGTGGGGAATATATTAAAACCCTATGGGAGACCGAGTTCTGAAGTTTGCTTTGAAGTTCGACCAGGAAAAGAAGGGGTTAAAGATGTGATGCAGGTAAAGGAAGGGTTAAGCGCATTATGCAAGCTGTTAAATAAAAAGGAAGTGCATTACAAAATGCTGAGCTCAGGAGTCTGGCTGCTAGCCAAGCCTTTGCTTTCTTCACTACAGCTGAGGGCTTTCGAAGCTTCCCACCAGTGGGTTCGTCTGAACTGTTTAGGAATGCGGCCGCGGTCGCCAGCTGACGTCAGCGCCGCCGGTTCAGCCGCGGGCCAGAGTCGGGGACTGACAGCGCGAGGGGTGGGGTTGGGAGGCAGGATGGGGCGAGGCCTGCGTGTGACTGACGGCGCGGGGGCGGGTTGGCATTGTATGTGACTGACAGGGCAGAGGCGGGGCGGCACATGGTTTGCGTTTTCTGGATGGCTTCTGCTAAATTATGATTATAGATTTTCTTTGTAATGAAGGGAAAGGTTTTGTTTGTTTCCGTTTTTTTGAAATCCAGGGCTCTGTATTGCTTCACTTTAGGTATTAAGTAGAAGCACAAAATTGAATATAATACATACCAAATTGTCTAACTTCAAAGGCCATTTTGTTTTTGTTTTTGTTTCTGAGAAGGAGGGGGCCATAGTAAAAACTTTGGTGATTTTTACCAGTGAAGGGGCTAGGGAGGTGATTTTTGCTGTTTGAGGAGGTTCTCAAATTTTCTTACCTGCAGTCCATTTTTACTTCAAAATTGGTATCAGAAAGAAATTGTAAATGTTTCCAAGTGCGATTTTGTAAAACAAAAGATTGAAAAAGGAGAAAAATTATGTGGAAAACTGCTAAGATTAATTATATCTCTATTAAGATCACCTTTGTGCATGATCTTTTGAGTTATTACTGCTGATTTTCAGTCTTTAAAGAAAAATGTGAGGTTTTGGTAACAACTTACAAGGATGGTGTTTAGAACTGTAGTTTCCCCTTCTCCACCATATTTCTCCTGTTTTCATGATAGTTAATTTTGCTTCTAAAAACATTTGTTTTTCTTGACTATTTGTTAATTAGATCATTTTACTTAGTCATACCTAAGAGTTTTGTTAGTCTTTGGGTTCTTAGTTATAGGAGTCAGAGTCAGGAATGCAAATTTATTAGCTTTTTGTGGAGGGGGATATATGGGGTGGTGAGAGCTGTGGGTGGTGAGCGTCGAGTGCAATGCAAGTTCATAGACAAGGATCTAAAGGGAGCCATTAAGCTCCATGGAAAACTTTGTTACTTAAGCAGGCCAGTAAAGGAAGGCTGTTTTGAGTAGCTACTGAAGTTACCTGTTAGTTAATTTAATTGACTGATTTGAGTAACTGTTTCAGGGACCCCGTATTTGTAAAAGTAGCACTGTTGTGACTTTCGATAAAGGAAGTTTTAGCCTTTCATGAGAGGAAGCTTATTTGTCCCTTATGTTGAGAAGCTTATGTTTGATCTTCAGGGTTTCCTTAGGCGCTGTCACTGTGATTTCACCTATGTGTAGTAGCCCAGCTAAGGTGAAGTCAGCATATAGACCAGAAAGAGACAAAATTACGAAAATTCAGGACCACCCTTGGCAAAAGGCACCATGTGTAGCCCTAAATTACCCAGGTACTCAAGTGTTCAGCCCTACACTGACAATTGCACAGAATTTGAGTGTTCTGAGTTTGTGAATAGTATCATAATAATTGATGTATTTCCTTTTTTGAGACGGAGTCTCACTCTGTTGCCCAGGCTGGAGTGCAGTGGCTCAGTCTCGGCTCACTGCAACCTCTGCCTCCCAGGTGTAAGCAGTTCTCTGCCTCAGCCTCCTGGGTAGCTGGGATTACAGGTGCATGCCACCATGCTCGGCTAATTTTTGTATTTTTAGTAGAGACAGGGTTTCACCATCTTGGCCAGGCTGGTCTTGAACTCCTGACCTCATGATCCACCCGTCTCAGCCTCCCAAAGTGCTAGGATTACAGGTGTGAGCCACTGTGCCCAGCCAATATATTTCCTTTTTAAAGCATCTGACTAGACTTTAAGGACTTGGGTTTTTCACTTAGATACCTTTTTGTTGATGGTACACTTCATGCAGGATAATTTTAAGAGTATAGAGTTGTAAACTATTGTTAAATTGAACTTAAATATTAAGGTCATTTCATTTAACACTAGAATACCCAACAGGAATATTTGGTAGGTTGAACATTGAATTAAGAATGAGGTATGAATTATGCTTAGTTTGCTTAGTCACCAGTTTTATGACTTTGTCCACTTTTAATCTCCTCATGTCTCAGTTTCTCCAGGGGAAAATGCTTTTTATTAGTTCTCCCATAAAAGGACTCAAGGCAAAAAAGGCTATTATCAAGACAAGAATATTCTGGTTAATAATACACTATGGTGTGGCATGCTTGGAAAGGGCAACAGAAGAAATGACAACCTGGTTTGGATGCTGACTGGTCCCTCCATCTCTCTGCTTCTTTGAAGCACTTCAGCATTGTTACAGAAAAGTCCCTGGGAGGCCCTGTGCTCTAGGAGTGGAGCCTTGAGTGTATGTTTAGAACTACATTTCGTTTCTTTGTTTTTGCCAAATTAGTTATCATTTCTTCTAAGATATAGTCCTCTTAAAATATGGAGTGAAAGTGTTTGTGTCTTATTGGATGAGTCTGTATTTGGAGTTAAGTATGACTTAATTAATTGTTTTTTAAACTTTATTTAATGACAACTAAAGTGAGCACATTTTGAGTTTCAAAGGATGGGAATACAGTAAAAATTGCTGCCCTGCAGTCTTGATGTTAGTGAAGAAACAACCCCCTAATTGGAAGCTTTTGCACAACACTGGAGTGTACTTTTCTTCCTGAATACTCTAAAATGTTTCAGGAAATTTCAACCTTGTCTTTAATAAGAATATTTTAAAATTAGTTTTACCTAGTTAACAACACGTTTTGAAAGATACTGTCTTCATTGTGTTAATCCACTGAGGCTACTATAACAAAAATACCTTTAACTGGGTGGCTTATAAACCACAGAAATTTATTTCTCCCAGTTCTGAAGGCTAAGAAGTCCAAGATCAAGTTGCCATCAGATTAGGTGTCTGATGAGGCCCCTTTTCCTGGTTCCTGGATGGCACCTTCTTGCTGTGTCTTTACGTGGTAGAAGGAAAGGTTGGACGGTTTCTCTCAGGCCATTTTTAAGGGCACTAATCCCATTCATGAGGGCTTTACATCCATGACCTCAGTAACCTCTTAAAGACGGCCCATCACCTTGGAGGTGAAGATTTCAATATACGAATTGGGGTTGGGAATAAGTATGCAGACCATAGCGTGCATTTTCATTTTCATTTATATATTGAGATTTTAGGAAATTACCAAAGATAGTATAGCTGCTAATACCGAACAGATAACCAGTGTAACCACAGTAAACTGATATAATTTCACCTCACAAGAAATGAAAAATTGATCTTTGTTATGTTAACCTTGTAACTTTACCCCTAATAAGTCTACAGTTTCTAGTAGATGGTCTGAAATTTTGGACAAAGCATATGATACCTTACTGCTTCCAGTGAATCACAGGGAAATCAGATTGGGACTCTATACTGAGATCTCACTATAAAAAGAGAGAAAAGCCTCACAGGAGAAAGTTGAACTGTTTCTTATGCAGGAACAGAACTCCTGGGTTGGTCAGAATTGCAACTACCATACTTCAGATCTGGCATCTTGTTTGCTGGGAAATAGGGCCAGGGGAGGAGGGAGAAGCAGCATCTTTGATTTGATCCCCTGAAGACTGATAGCTCAGGCGTGTTGTGCTTTTAGTGTGTTTCAGGGCTGGAATTTCGAATCTTCCCTTTCCATTTCCTTGCATATCAGGAATCAGTGATATGAAGGTATCTATTGTTTATGTTATTTGGGGCAGCTGGCAACATATTTGTGTCTTAAGTTCTGTTTACTGTTTTAACTATTTGCATATTCCTTTTATGGGCTATGTCTTGGCTTCTATTGAGATGGAATTGAAGAAAGCAAGTTCAGCAGTGAAAACAGATTGTCAAAACCAGAAAAGAGGTACACTGTGTTCTGTTTTCAAAACTCTTCTGTTAATCTCTGTATTGGTTCCTAAGAGCCCTGCTGAAGAATCTGTGTTTTCTTAGGAGTGTCTATCTTGAATATTAATTTAAATGGTTTATTGTGAATTTCCTCCCATTGAGCCTGTTTTTTTGTATTGTTTTCCATTTTATTATTGAAGGTGTTTGTCATAAAAATTTATTTTCTGTTCCTATTCATTCATTGATTCCTTTTGGATACCTACTGTGTGCCAGACTTAACGTCAGTTGCTGGGCACATATTGCTGAGCAAACATAAACTTGCAGTGTAATGGACATTAGAGATGTTAAACTGTGTGTGAAGGAAGCTCTTGAGGGCAGGAGTGGGGTGGGGGTGGGGTGACTTGATGTTTCCAAAGAACTAAAAGGAAGAAACACAGTGTGAGTTGTAGAGCAGAGGAATATGAGGAGAGAGTGATACCAGATGGGGTAGGAGAAATGGACAGGGCAAGGGTGATCCTGTGAGGTAATTCTAGTACATTAAAAGGAATTGACTTAAGTGTAGTGGGAAGCCATCCTCAGGCTGCTATGTGGAGAATATGTCGGTGAGGGCAGTGAAGAGGGTAGTCGCAGTAGTTCAGTATTAGCTTGGACGGAGCGGGGGCAGTGATGTAGAGAAGTGGACATAACAGCAGGATTTAGTGATGACGTTGGATGAGATGGGGAATAAAAGAAGAAAGAATTCAAGGTGATTTTGAAGTTTCTATTTTGAGCATTCAGGTGGTGACTGTTTATTGGAGCTGGGAATGGTAGGAAAAAGAACAGTTTTGGGATGTGACAAATCAGGGGTCTAGTTTTGGGGTCTAAGTTTGAGCTATGCAGTAGAGAGGTCAGGTAAATAGCAGGGCTGAAATCTTTTTTCCTTTGCACTGTACAGTTAGGGCAAAGGAAAAAAGATTTTTCCTGTGCCAACTATAGAATTAGTTATGCTTTTTAAATTTGAAAATACAGGATTTTAACTCAGACTGAATTACTTCCATCTTCCCTGTGGAAGGAGAAATATCCTGTAATAGTTATAAGCCCAACAAACATATTCCCACACGGAGGCAGTCAGCATGAGAGAACTCTGCTATGCTTGTTATATATGGTTGAGAGGTAAACTGAATAAGATTATTTATGTTTCAAAGGGGTCAGCAGCCAATACTGCTGTTGATTAATTGATTTTTAAGTATTTCTTTGCTTACTTTTTAGGTTATTTTTTCCTGAGAGATTTTAGGTAACTTAAAACAAAAAATGTTGAACACTGTGTGCCTTGTACTATCAAATTCCGTTCTCTGTTATTTTATCTAAATCCTAATTCTTAGAAGAAGACTGTGAAATAGATGGCATTTGAATCCTGTCTTTATAGGTGAGAAAACTGAATTGCAGGGAGGTTAGTACTTGCTGGAGGATTACAGAGCTAGCAAATGCCAGTCCCAGGTTTGACTGGCTCGAAAGCTGATGCTCCTCGTCACTATTTACTATGGCTGCGACACAGAACTAATAGTTTTGTTTCTGCAGACTTTTTGGGAATGTGGTAGAGTTGAGGTAGGCTCTTGCTTGTTAGTTTATCATCAGAAATATATGAAGTAGAGCCTGGAAAGTAATTTAGAGTTGCTTCATATATCACGAAGGGAGTGTCATTTTGATGTACAACGTAAGAATATTTAGGATAAAAGTCCTTGGGCTGGGTGTGGTGGCTCATGCTGGTAATCCCGGCACTTTGGGAGGCTGAGGTGGGCAGATCACAAGTTCAGGAGTTCAAGACCAGCCTGGCCAATATAGTGAAACCCGGACTCTACTAAAAATACAAAAAAACAACAACAAAAAAAAATGGCATGGTGACAGGCACCTGTAATCCTAGCTACTTGGAGGCTAAGGCAGGAGAATTGCTTGAACCCAGAAAGCAGAGGTTGCAGTGAGCCGAGATTGTGCCACTGCACTCCAGCCAGGGCGACAGACAGTGCAAGACACAATTTCAAAACAAAAAACCCTTACTGATTCCTGTGTGGGAATATGTTTGTATGTTGGGACGGATAGGAGTTGGGAACTGATTGGCCATATAAAGGTTCTAGGTCCCGTTTCTCTGCAGTTCACAAAGCACACAGTTAAAAAATAACATAACCAGTCACCTACAAGCTGCTTAGTATCTGCTGCTGGATGAGCTCAAGTTAGTTAATGTGTATGGTGCATTCTACCTCAGAAGGAATAGTTAGATCTTTAAAACTTTAAAAAATATTTCTTTTTGGTTTGTTTTAAACAACTGAGAACATTAAGGGCAAAACCTTCATGAAACATTTACCAATGAAAGGTAATGGGAGCTTAAGTTATTTAAGATAAGCTTATCAGGGCTTGGAATATCAGCAATCTGATGTTACTATAAAACCAAAAGTGTAGATTATAATATATAAATCTAACCTTCTTACATGTGTGTTGGGTAGAGGAGTATGCAGAATCTAGGAATCACTGGATACAAAAAGGGCTATATGGAAGTGTTCTCTCTGTACATGAGTTCGCAGAATGAACAACATTCCTTCATTGCTAAATTAATCCAGATTCTTGGAAGGAATCAGGAAGGAGGCAGAAGGGCCTGGTTTTCACAGTGTTGTTCTACCTGCTGATAACTCACCAAGGCCCTGAATTCTAATAACCCTGGGGGTTTCCCTAGTAGTGAAGCTTCTTTTCTTATAGCATTGTCTCCCCCTCCTCTTTCAGAAACGATGAGACTTCTTAAAGTTTTTAATAAGAATTTTAGACACTCTAGCAGCAATTTCCAGTAGCCACAGCCTCTGATATCATGATGCTTTTGATCTTCCTCCTAGCTGATTATATCACCTGTTAGAGCTTATACACTGCTGATCTCTTCCTAGGGGTATGATAGAATCCTCTTTCTTGATTCTCTCAGAAGTGATGAGTGACCAGCAGGCCAGCTTTTTAGCCAGGCGCTTAGGATCTCATGCCAATGAGATGGATGAATCAAAGATTTGATCCCTGTAGGTCCATACCTCTTGGAGTGATTTAGTTTAGCTCTGTCCCCTCCTTTGGCCTCATGCAGCCCACTAGCCCCAGCTAGCTACCTTGCCAGCCTCCACCATTAGATTGCAAGATAGAATTGAAAAGATGAATGGAAAGTTGCTAAGACTAGAAAACACAAAGCCCATTTGAAAGAACAGAAGTTGAGGAAGATGGACAGGGAATGAATGAGAAGTATGAACAGAAAGACAACAAAATAGTGCATACCTGTGTTAGCATCTGTGTGTTGACTAGTGGAAATTAGGTTGGAACTGTAGTGCAGAAAGTAAAAGGACTTTGAGTTCACAAAGGAGTTCACTGCCTATCTCTGTTAGAAGGTCCTGCCTCAATGTATATTATCTACATTAAACAGGTTTAGAAGATTACTAAACAAAAATTACTCAACTGTGCCAACTAAAATTATTCAAGTTCAGTTTCAAAGTGGATTTTTTGAGTATAAATAGATCCAGGTTCCCAAAGAAGCCTTCACATGAGTAGAAATGCTGTTTTTTCTTTTCCTGTGAGTACTGTTTTTAGGTATTGTTAGAGGACACAGTTTCAGAATTGCAGAACACAGATAGCTAGAAAGGCCACCTAAGAGGCTATGATTGGATTGTGTGAGTAGAGTCTGAAACAAATGAAAAGCAAAAGCTAATCAGAAGTGGTCCTTGTTAGCATGTGCTTTTCTTGGTGCTCTGTCATTACTGAAGGTAATTGGATCCTTACCACTGAAGCGCATACTTTTAAATTTGTACAGTTAAGGACTTCTGTTTTGAAATACTATAAATGAATGCATGTCTTTTTCTATATTTAAATAACTGGCATATTCAGAATTACGGAGAATGGGTATATTGTTTGTGAATTTTAAAAGCAGATTATACATATCACAGTTTTGCTTCATAACTACAATATGTGGTTTTTCTTATTAGGAAGTTTCAAGAAAGACCTTGAAACCAAGTCAAGACCACTGAGGATAGCACAGGATGGTAGAGTTTTAGAATTGGAAGGTACTTTATAGATGATCTAATCATTCCATCAATTTACAAATGAAAAACTGAGGTGGTGAGAAATTAAGTGGTTTGGAGAGGTCTAAATATCTAGTAGTGAGAGAATCAGAACCAGGACTACAGGCTTTTGACTTGCAGTCCAGTCCTGTTATCAGCACCAATATGGTGCTTTGAATGTAGATTATACTAAAGGAATGGGAAATGATAACTGCTTTGTTAATAGCACTCATAAAACCTATCCAGGGGTTTTGAAAGCCTCAATAATTTTAACACAAAGAAGGATTTGATACAGAACTAGTCTATGACTTTTTTTTTTTTTTTTTTTTTTTAGGCAGAATCTTTCTCTGTTGCCCCGGCTGGAGTGCAGTAGTGTGATCTTGACTCACTGCAACCTCTGCCTCCTGAGTTTAGGTGATTCTCCTGCCTCAGCCTTCAGAATAGTTGGGATTATAAGTGCCTGCCACCACACTTGGCTCATTTTTTGTATTTTTAGTAGAAATGGGGTTTCACCATGTTGGGCCTGGCTGGTCTTGAACTCCTTACCTCAGGTGATCTGCCTCCCAAAGTGCTGGGATTACAGGTGTGAGCCACTGCACCCGGCCTACTCTATAATTTTTATTTAAACGAAACCTTCTAGTGACTGTCTAGGTGAGTGAGGAGGCAAGACACAGAAACAAATGTTTCCAAGGGAAGTGGTAGATGGTGTTAGAAATACAAATGTGATACTTGTAAGGACAGAGACAAGGAAATGGCCCTAAAAACGCTTTTAAATTTTTCAGTGTAGGAATAAACTGTTATTATTAGGGAAATAATGTTTTCTAAGACACCTTGCTTTTCACATCCCTAAGCTCCTGTTTATAACCATTCATTCATTCATTCATTTGATGGAGTCTTGCCCTGTCTCTTAGGCTGGAGTGCAGTGGTGTGATCTCAGCTCACTGCAATCTTCGCCTCCCAGGTGCAAGCGATTCTCCTGCTCCAGCCTCCCTAGTAGCTGGGACTACAGGCGTGTGCTGCTATGCCTGGCTAATTTTTGTATTTTTAGTACAGACAGAGTTTAATCATGTTTGCCAGGCTGGTCTTGAACTACTGACTTCAGGTGACCCACCTGCCTTGGCCTCCTAAAGTGCTGGGATTATAGGCATGAGCCACTGTGCCTGGCCTCCTGTTTATAACTTAGTTGGGTTAGTTTACTTGCATACTAATGGATTTTCTCTGAGGAAAGCCATTGCGGCCTATAGAATAAAGTTATTTGCCCTTTGTATTTGATACTATCAACATGCCTTGGTGTCTTTAGTCACTCGTTGGATTTGGCTCACCAGAGAGGCTTACAAAGATTGAAAGATAATTCTACCATTATCTCACTGGTTATATTACTGTTGATGGTATCACATCCATTACAGTTCTCACGAACCACTGAGTAAATCAGTTCTGTGCTCTGGGCTCACTATTAAGTTGATTTTCATTTGTTCTCAAGGCTATACCATTTAGATGTTAATATTAAGCTCTACTTCCAATCTTTAAGGTCTAGAACTGAGCTCTCCAGTAAGGCAACCACTGGCTACATGTGGCTATTTAGATTTACATTAATTATAATTAAATAACATTAAACATTTATTTTCTCAATTATGCATTTTAAGTGCTCAATAGTTAATGTGGCTAGTGGCTTATATATTGAACAGCTCAGGTACAGAACAGTTCCATCATTATTGGACAAGACTGGTCTAGAATATCCTGCCTTGTCCACACAATGCAGGCCTCTCCTGAAAGGCTTTTTTCTCCTCAGGGATGTGCCCTTCAGGACAATGGTAGTTGTAGCCCTTGCCCTCTGGTTGTATTAATTGCAGAATAGGATCTGCAATAGGTTGATCTGGGCTGGAGTTAAGTGTGCAATTGTGTTGGAAGTAGTTGTGGTTTCATCAATAGAAATATCTTAGAAATTACAGTAATAGAGTCTGGGCTGAGATCCAACCTTGCCCTTTACTGGAAACATGGACTTGGGTTAAACATTTGACATCTTTGAACCTCAGTTTCTTAACCTCGAACATGTAGATCATATCCCACAGGATTGTTGTGTCATATATATTAGAAAGCACTTTATAATAAACTGTAAAGTCTGTTCAGATATTTTTATGGTTATTGTAGGAACACAAAACATTTTAATTTGCAAGAGTAATCTTTAAATTATTTCATCTTTGCATGTACGGCTTCACATTGAATTGATTGATGAAGAATGAAAAAATGACTGTGCAAAGAACCTAACACATGCTTTAGAGATCAGCACATTGTCTAATGACAGAATAGGATTAAGTTACGGAGCATGTGAAAGGCCTACAAAATGATACTAATGTCCAGCTTTTTACTATATATCTGAAGTTTTAACAATATTGTAGACATTTCACTTGCTCCTAGACCAGTAGATGACTTATTTAACATCAGATAGGAAGAAAGATCACTTATAATAAGGTTTTAAAATGTTCTTCATACTCTAGTATTTTTTGCCAAAACATGTTTTTTTTCCAGATGTCATAGTGAACTGGGCATGGTGTTAAGCATTATCCATGTTATATACTGACTAAGTAGCAGTAGAACAGAGGCTGCTGGGGAGTGGTGTTGGGGAGTGTATAGGGAGGTGCGCATTAGAACAGTTTGATTTGATCATTGATGATGATGATGATTTATTTTTAATTTTTGTGGGTCCATAGTATGTATATTTATGGACTGTATTTTGGTACAGGCACGCAGCACATAATAATCACATCAGGGTAAATGGCATATCAATCACCTCAGGCATTTATCCTTTGTGTTACAAACAATCCTGTTATGCTCTTTTAGTTATTTTAAAATGTACAGTTAAATTATGTTTTATTATAGTCACCCTGTTGTGCTAACAAATACTAGGTCTTACTCATTCATTCTTTTTTTTTTTTTTTTTTTTTTCTTTTCTTTTTTGAGATGGAGTCTTGCTCTGTCACCCAGGCTGGAGTTCAGTGGTGGGATCTTGGATCACTGCAACCTCTGCCTCCTAGGTTCAAGCAATCTTTGTGTCTCACTCTCCCAAGTGGCTGGGATTACAGGCACACCATGCTCAGCTTATTTGTTTATTTATTTGTAGAGATGGGGTTTTGCCATGATGTCCAGGCTGGTCTTGAACTCCTGGCCTCAAGTGATCTGCCGGCCTTGGCCTCCCAAAGTGCTGGGATTACACGTGAGAGCCACTGTGCCTGGCCTCATTCTATTTCTTTTGTACCCATTAACCGTCCCCACTTTTCTTACCAGCCTCTGGTAATCTTTCTGTTCTCTCTCTTCATGAGTTTAATTGTTTTAATTCTTAGGTCCCACAAGTGAGAACATGCAAAGTTTCTCTTTCTATGCCTGGCTTATCTCACTTCACATAATGACCTCCAGTTCCCTTCATGTTGTTGCATATGACAGGATCTCATTCTTTTACATGGCTGAATAGTATTCCATTGTGCATATGTATCACATTAAAAAAAAAAAACTTTTAGGTTTGGGGTACACGTGAAGATTTGTTACATAGGTAAACTTGTGTCACGGGGGTTTGTTATGCAGATAATATCATCACCGAGGTATTAAGTGCAGTACCCAGTAGCTATCTTTTCTGAAGGTACCGTTGCCTGTTGTTCCCTTCTTTGTGTCCATGAGTTCTCATCGTTTAGCTCCCACTTACAAGTGAGAACATGTTGTATCTGGTTTTCTGTTCCTGGGTTAGTTTACTAAGAATAGTGACCTCTGAGTCCATCCATGTTCCTGTAAAAGACATGACCTTATTCTTTTTTATGGCTGCATAGTATTCCATGTTGTATATGTACCACATTTTCTTTATCTGGTTTGTCATCGATGCTGCCTATTTTTTAATTGAGTAGATTTTTTCCTTTAGGGTTGTTTGAGGACATCCTTGTATATTCTGGTTATTAATCCCTTGTCACATGGGTAGTTTGCAAATATTTTTTCCCATTCTGTGAATTGTTTCTTTAGTTTGTTGATTGTTTCCTTTGCTGTGCAGCAGCTTTTAAATAATAAATTGATATGATCCCATTTGTCCATTTTTGCTTTGGTTGCCTGTGCTTGTGGGATATTGCTCAAGAAATCTTTGCCCAGGCCAGTATCCTTGAGGGTTTTTCTAAAGTTTTCCTTGAGAAGTTTCATAGTTTGAGGCCTTAATTTAAGTGTTTAGTCCATTTTGATTGGATTTCCGTATATGGTGAGAGACAGGGGTCTAGTTTCATTCTTTTGCTTATGGATATCTAGCTTTCCCAGCACCATTTACTGAAGAGACCGTCCTTTTCCCAAAGTATTTTCTTGGTATCTATGTCAAAAATCAATTCACTGTAGATATATGGATTCATCTCTGGGTTCCCTGTTCTGTTGCACTTATTTATGTGTCTGCTTTTATGCCAGTACTATACTGTTTTGGTTACCATAGCTCTGTAGCATAATTTGAAGTGAAGTAATGTGACTCCTCCAGTTTTGTTCTTGTTGCTTAGGATAGCTTTGGCTATTCTGGATCTTTTGTGATTTCCTGTAAAGTTTGGGATTTTTTTTTCTATTCCTGTGAGGATGTCATTGGTATTTTGATTGGTATTGCTTTAAGTCTGTAGATTACTTTTGGTAGTGTGGACATTTTAACAATATTGATTCTTACCCATGAATATGGAATATATTTCCATTTTTGCATGTCTTCTTCTGTTTCTTGCATTAATGTTTTATAATTTTTATTCTAGAGATCTTTCCCTTCTTTGATTAATTCCTAGGTATTTTATTTGTAGCTATTATAAATAGGAATACTTTCTTGATTTTTCAGATTGTTCACTGTTGACATGTAAAAATGCTGCTGATTTTTGTATGTTGATTTTTGTATCCTGCAACTATACTAAATTTGTTTATCAGAACAAATAGTTTTTTTGATGAAGTTTTTAAATTTTTCCAAATAATCAGGTCATTTGGAAACAAGGAATATTTGACTTCTTCCTTTCTACTTTGGATGCCCTTTTGTTCTTTCTCTTGTCTGATTACTCTAGCGAGAACTTCCAGTACTATGTTTAACAACAGTGGTGAGGACCAGGCACTGTGGCTCACACCTGTAATCCCAGTACTTTGGGAGGCCAAGGTGGGTGGATCACCTGAGGTCAGGAGTTCGAGGCCAGCCTGGCCAACGTGGTGAAACCCCGTCTCTTCTAAAAATACAAAAAATTAGCTGGGCGTGGTGGTGGACACCTGTAATCCCAGCTACTCTGGAGGCTGAGGCAGGAGAATTGCTTGAACCTGCGAGTTCAAGGTTTAAGTGAGCCGAGATTGCACCATTGCACTCCAGCCAGGGCAACAAGAGCGAAACTGTCTCAAAAAAAAAAAAACTAGTGAAAATGGTCATTCTTGTTGTTGGTCACTGATCATTAAGAAGCAGTTATAGAGGTTGCATTTGTGTTAGTTTTTTTTGCCTTAGGTGATCAGAAAGGAAGTGACTGAGGCAACCACTTTTAGTGAAGAATACATGTAGAATCTTCAGCAAGTGATACTGCTACAAATCAGATGGTTCCACCCAGATGGTAAGTTCACCGTGTTTATTCCAACTCTACATTCCACTGTCAATAGGATGGTTACCTATGCATTCATTCAGCACTGCACAAATTGTACAAGCCAGCGAGCCTTCTGCCCAGAATCATAAAATGAAAGCAAGAATGTTGGAAGCCAAAAGACTTCTTCATATGTTTGAAAGTTCAGCTTTTCCTTTTCATTAAAAATTCACTTCCCGACACTCTCCATGAAAGAATTTTGACACTCGCTGACAACGTTTTATCCCTCAAAAGCCACCTCCTCTGAACCTTTACTTGCCTCATCTCCCCCGTAAATGAGCAGCCCCTCCTCTGTTTCCTTAAATTCTTGTGGCTGTGTTACTGCCAGCAATTTGTGCCTCCATCATTTCTGCCGATGGCCAGTTTTTGAAGCAAGGATGCCTCTGAGTTGCTGTCTCAAAAGTATAGTTCTCAAAGAAGGGGACGAGGACTGTGATGAGGAAGAGGAGTTAAAACTTGCTGTGCAGGCCTTGAGGGAACACGTAGGAGCAGAAATTATAAGGAGATGGACTTTAGTATAAGGAGTATCTTTTTCCATCTTTCTAAAAATGAAAGGAACTGCCTAAGTGTTGAAGGTGAGGCTAGGTAACTACTTAGCAGAGATGATGTTACAGGGATTAGATAGAAGGTACAGGGCTCGATTAGGTTGTTTTTTGAGTAATTACTAGCTCTGAGAGGATTATAATTGCATTTATTGGAAACTTAAGGGCAAATATAAAGGAGAAAATAAAGATGTAGAGAATATCTCCTGAGGTGGGAAATAGAGAAGAAGCCGGGACTCAGACCCAGGCCTAGCCTAGGAAGAGCAGATGCTGACAGATAATCTTAGCTTTTTCCTCAGGCACTTCAAGGTCTGTTTTAGTTCACTGCCTCTGATCTTGGGCTTCATCTCAGCTGTTTCCCAGGATCTTGCAAACCTCAAAGAGCAAGCTTCACTTTTGGACTGTTTCAGCTCTGGTGCCAGTAGCCCATTAATGCTATGGAATTACTTTTGTTGAGGAGATATTATAATATGTAGTTTAAGAGTGTGGGTTCTGGAGCCAGTCTACCTAATCTTGGCTCTTATGTGTAAACTTCAGCAGGTTAATTAAACATTCTTTTGTGCCTCAGTTTCCTCATTTGTAAATATTAGGGACTATCTGGGGATAATAACTGTATTTTATCAAAACCAAGACCATTGATTGTAAAATGCATCGTTTTATGTACCCGTAAGGAAGAAAAAAAATATTGTCCATGGAAGTATGATATACCACTGAATATTAGATACATCGCAATTTCAGAGAGGTTAAAATGGAGAAAAAGGTGCATATTCATAAAATTGATGAAATATGGCAGTGGCACATCTACGTTTTAGGTTTGTTATGGGGAATAAATTGGTATTTGTAAAGCATTTACATTAGTATCTAGCATAAAATAAATGCTGCAGGGCTGGCTGTTTTTTGAATTGTTGATTCTGTGCCAGTTAAAGGAGTTAATTTAGTCATTTAGTCAGTGTTTATGAAGCACCATGCTGAGAAGATACTGTGGTTCTAGACCATAATTCATGCTCTGAGAGTCCTCATGTTCTGATTATGGAGAAACTCAGAAAAAGAGAGAAATTCCCATATCACCTGGTAATGGGGACACAATTATTTGGAAATTGTATAAGGAGTATAAGGAGAAAGATTAACTTTTGTTGGAGGAGTCAGGAAAAGCTTCAGCTGGGAAGAGGCATTTAAGATTAACTAGGAAGGAAGAGAAGAGGAGGATTCATCAGAAAGAGAATGCCATTGGAAAAGAACATTTTAGGCAGAAGGAATAGAATGTGCAAAAGCACTGGGCCTATAAAAGGGATCCGAATGACTGGAATGTTGAGAGTGTGTGTATTTGGGCATGGTGGCAGCAGATAAATCTAAAGTGGTAAGCTGCCCCTGATTGTAAAGGGTCTTCTGTGCTCAGCTGGGAAGTTCGAACTTTACATTCATTTAGTAAGAAATGGGCAGATAACTGGATTTCTTAAATAACCGAGTGATGCAAGCAGGATAGCTATTCTTTCCTCCTATTTTGTTGTTATACAATTATGCCTTCTAGAAGCAGGATCTGCTCTTTTACACTCAGCTATGGAAACACGTAGGCTGCTTTTAAAACCTTTGACACAGTTAAATCCTTCTCTGACATTGGGAGGCAGTTTAGGCCATTGCATGATTTGCAAGGCTGTGAAGTGATATTGTGATGAAGTACTATTTTCACAGTACTATTTAAATATAAACATTATACTTACCAAATTAAATGGCAGAATATTGAGGTATGATACATGTAAACCTTCTATATTAAAAAAAATTTGTCTGGTAATTTCAATGTATAGAAGTTGTGAGAATAATAATTCAAAGAATAACTGTAAACTTGTTATCTCCATTAATTTATTGTTAACATTTTACACCATTTGCTTTATCACTTGATGTATTTTTTTCTCTCTACTCATACACACATACACACTTACATACACAAGCAATATTTTTTTTTTCTAAACAGTCTTTGGAATATTTTCTTACAAAAAACTACAATACAGACAGTAAAGGTGTCATCCTCAGTAAATTTAACTTTGGTAAAAACTTTCAACTAGTCTACTGCCCATATTCCAGTTTTGTCAATTGATTCAGTAATCTTCTTCATGGGATTTTTTTTTCCTCATAGTAACAGGATCCATTCTAGATCCCGTTGTAGATTTAGTTCTCAGTGTCTCTTTATCCTCCTTTACTCTGGAGTACTTCACAGACTTTATCTTTTATTACAATTGACATTTTGAAGAATAGAGTGCCCACCTTTTTCTAAAAGAACATTTCTTATTTGGGAGATTTCCTTATTAGGATTTTTCTTAACTATTATTATTTTTTCTCACAATTATATTCAGGCTATAGATTCTCTGCCTGAATACTATGTAAGTAATGTGTCCTTTTCAGAGTATCACATCTGGAGGCACACAAAATCCATTTGCTCCTTATTGGTAGTGTTAATTGTGCTCATCACTCAGTCAGAGCGTTTTCCAATTCACTATGTAGTTATTCTTTTTTCTCTTGGAACTAATAAGCAATCTATGGGGAAACACTTTAAGACCATGAATATATCTTGCTCTTTATCAAAATTTCCCCCTAGACCTAGCATCTATTGATGATTCATGCCCGAATTAATCTTTACTACAGTGTTTGCAAAATAGTTAAATTGCCTATATTTTAAAGTTTTTTGGTGTTTATGTATACAGTCATCAGTCATCCCTTTGTATCTGTGAGAAGTTTGTTCTAAGATCCTTGTGGATGTCAAAATGGCATTTGGCTATTTTATATATTGTATATATATTTGCATATAACATACGCATGTCCTCTTATTCACTTTAAATCATCTGTAGGTTACTTACAATACCTAATAGAATTCCTACCCATCACTTCCTTCACATGGATTCAATGTAGTACTCTGTGCATGGCAAATTCAAGTTTTACTTTTTGGAACTTGATGGAACTTTTCTCCGCCAGATATTTTTTTTGTTCTTTTTTGAGACAAGGTCTCGCTCTGTCACCTAGGCTGGAGTGCAGTGGCATGGTCATAACTCATTGCAACCTTGAACTTCTGGGCTCCACGGATCTTCCTTCCTCAGCCTCCCAAATAGCTGGGATTACAGGCATAAGCCACTGTGCCTCATTAATTTTTAATTTTGTTATTAGGACAGGGAGTCACTTCATTGCCCTGGCTGGTCTCGAACTCCTGGGCTTAAGCAATCCTCCTGCTTTGGCCTTCCAAAGTACTGAGGTTAAGTTGTGAGCCACCACACCAGGCTCCCTCAAATATTTTCTTTCTTTCTTTCTATCTTTCTTTCTTTTCTTTTCTTTCTTTCTTTCTTTCTTTCTTTCTTTCTTTCTTTCTTTCTTTCTTTCTTTCTTTCTTTTTCTTTCTTTCTTTCTTCTTTCTTTCTTTTTCTTCTTTCTCTTTCTTTTTCTTTCTTTCTTTCTTTCTCTTTCTTTCTTTTTCTTCTTTCTTTCTTTCTTTCCTTTCTTTCTTTCTTTCATCTCTCTCTCTTTCATTTTAATATTTTAAATTTCACTTTTTAAAAGAGACAGAGTCTCGCTGTGTTGCCCAGGCTGGAGTGCAGTGGCTATTCACAGGCATGATCCTACTACTGATCAGCATGGGAGTTTTGACCTGCTCTGTTTCCGACCTGGGCCAGTTCACCCCTCCTTACGGAACCTGGTGGTCCCCCCCTCCCGAGAGGTCACCATATTGATGCCGAACTTAGTGTGGACACCCGATCGGCATAGCGCACTGCAGCCCAGAACTCCTGGACTCAAACGATCCTCCAGCCTCAGCCTCCCGAGTAGCTGGGACTACAGGCATCCACCACCATGCTTGGCTCAAATATTTTCAATCTATGATTGGTTGAATCTGTGAATGTGGAAGACCAATTGTATTCTAGTGTATATGTCTATTTAATGATAATCAAACAGCTATTTTAAAAATCTTAAATTGTCAAACTTCTCATATTTAAAATGATTTTTTTCTAACAGAGTCCATAAAAATTGGATTTTATTGTAGATACCATCCCTTCCATACTGAGAATCCCTTTTCCAGCTACTGGAGATGATTTTTTTTTTAGTTTCTTCATACTTTCGTAATGGCTCTTGGACAGGTTAGATATGTGCCTACTAGATCTCAACATTATCTGTGGAGGGAACCACAGAGAATTTTATGCCTATAGTGGGCAGTACCCAAGGGAGCTCTACTTTATACAGAACTTCCTTAATCTTTTAGTTGCTGGCAAGAAAGACATTTGTTTTGACATAAGGTCAAGGACTGTCATATCTTTTTTTGCAAAAAGAAGACACAGACATGAATGCTACTGTGAACTAAATTGCTTGGCCTGGTTTGGTTCTTTTAACTGAAGTCAGTGCTCTAGTAATTTCCCTGAGTTTTGAAAGCCATTTTGGTGATTCTCTTAGGCTATTCTATTCTATTCTATTTTAGAGGTGGGTCTCATTCTGTCACCCATTCCAGAGCACAGTGGTGTGATCATAGCTCATTGCAGCCTCAAACTCTTGGGCTTAGGTGATCCTCGTGTGTCAGTCTCCCAAGTAGCTGGAAGTACAGGTACATACCACTACACCCAGCTAACTTAAAACAACTTTTTATTTTTGTACAGATAGGGTCTTGCTATGTTGATCAGGCTGGTCTCAGACTCCTGACCTCAAGCCATCCTCCCACCTTGACCCCCTAAAGTGCTGAAATTAGAGGCATCAGCCACTGTACCCAGCCTCTTAACGCTATTTTTAAAAAAATTACAGGGATGCCAGAAATATTTGAAGGGATACAGACACAGTCCTGTTTCATTAGACATCTTAGTATTATAGCAACTTACATTGTTCCAGGTTTTAGTTTTCTGTTGTTTTTAATTTTTTTTCTTTCTTTCTGATCTGCTTTCAGTGGGTCTTTACATGTTTGATTTCTGCATAGCTTTGAGCAGTTTAATAGCTGTGGCCTATGCCCCTCACCTTGGCCGACTGTCACTTATTTATAAGGAAGGGAAGAGGAAACACTGTGAATGATTTACCACAGCTCTACCACTGTTGTTGTAAAACAAATTCTCAGTGATTTAGAGAAAAACTTCCATTTATTGGGTCCATTACATTTTTATCATTTATGTAAATGGCAGGGAAGCCTCAGTTTAAAACCAAACCTCTGTGTGTGTTGAGGGGACAGTCAAGTGTTCCTACTCATTTGAAGTTCAGATTCTGACACATTCATTGAGTGCCTGCTTTGCATGGGGCACTGCTCTCCGCTACAGGGGGTAGGGTTTGTTATAGAGAGAATGATTATGTGCTTCATGCCTTAATCAAGTGGAATGTTTATCTTGCTTTTGTATTAAACTTTACCTGTGTTGTAGTGCCAATGCTTAATTCAAGCCACAAGATGGTGGGGACAGAGAGCCCATCTGTTTAAGATGAGAGGTGAGGCCTGGTTTAGAGAAGGGTGTTGGGAATGAACAAGAGGCAGTAGATAAAGAGAAAATTTAGGGAAAGGCCTTATCAAGGTCAGCTTTGGCCAAGATGAAGGAATTGAAGGAGTCTGGCATGGCCTGGAAGTTTGTGCAGGTTTTGGCAAGAGATAAATTCAACTATGTACATAGCAATTGTGAGGTGTTAGAGTGAGATATTAGTAGATGTAAATATGTATTTTCCCTCTGGAGCTAGCCAGCAAACATTTGTTCAGGAAGGATAGTGATGAGAAGAAAATAGGGATGAAGATGTAGACTTGAGAGCCAACCCTGTGTGTGTGTGTGTGTATTATAGTGCAAGGTGTGGGAATGAAGGCTACTGTCTAGGAGAAAGAAGCCTGTGGTAAGACTGGAGGACCATCCAAGGACATGGACACTCCATTACTCAGCTCCAGTGGGTACCAATCACATTGTCTTTTGTGTGAATGGTATCCCCAGGATTTATACAGTGGGGCAGATCTGCATGAAGCAAATGCAAACTTGAGAATCATTTGGATACATGAGTGGTAAGTGAAAGGTACTGAGGAGATGTTCTGAGAAGTCACAGAGAATCATTCCAGTGCAGTGTTGCAGAAGCAAAGTGAGAGGGTTTTATGGTATAGTGTCAGATGCTATAGAAGGGTCAAGGAGAATGAGGCCCGAAAGGAGGCCTTTGTGATTTGCATTTATGGGATCACTAATTAATCACGAGAGAACCTTGACAATGGGGTGTTTGGAATGGAAGCCAGATTGCAAGGGGTTAAGCAGGAAGAAGAGGAGAGGTAGGAAGTGGCTTGAGGAACCAGCAGCATTGAGACACGATTTTATCAACTAATTTCATGACATCGTAGAATATTTCTTGTGAAGGTAATCATATTAAGATAATTTTCCATTTTGGAGTTTGTTTTGAATTGTTGATAATACCTTACACTTTTCCTCATATTTAAGAAATTTTCTATAATTTTGGAAATTCTCAAATTTTGTTTCCTATTATGTTCAATCTTATATTAATCTTAAATCTGATATTAGATCATATATTTTCCATAATATTATAGAAGCTGCTTGTGGTACAGTTCAACTTTACCACAAACCCATTCAACATGAGTTTGAACTGTGTAGGTCCATGTATACGCAGGTTTTTTTTTCAAACCAAATGCAGATGGAAAATACAGCATATGGGGGTTCTGCAGGGCTGACTGCAGGAACTTGAGTGAAGACAATTTTGGTATACTCAGGAGGTCCTAGAACTAATCCCCTCGTATAGTGAGGCATGATTGTATTCCCAGTATACATCTGTAAAACATAGCTATTATGAAAATGAATGACTTTTGACTGAGTATGGTGGCTTGTGCCTGTAATCCCAGCACTTTGGGAGCCCAAGGCAGGCAAATCAAAAGGTCAGGAGTTTGAGACCAGCCTGCCCAATATGGCGAATCCCTGCCTCTACTAAAAATACAAAAATCAGCCGAGCGTGATGGCTCATGCCTATAGTCCCAGCCACTCGGTAGGCTGAGGTGGAAGAATCGCTTGAACCTGGTAGGCGGAGGTTGCAGGGAGCCGAGATCATGTCACTGCCCTCCAGCCTGGGTGATAAAGCGAGACTCCATCTTAAAAAAAAAAAAAGGGAAATGAATGACTTTTAAAAGGCTGTATACAGTGAATTTCAGACTTCAGATACTTTGATCATTCCAATGAAACTACGATCCATCAAGATCAGTATTTTCTGATCTTCATTAATATTTATATAGTTGAAAGTTGCAGTTAGTAATGATAGCTTATATTTTAAATGCATCAGATTATAGACTTGTGCTAGGAAAATAAGAACTTAAGGAAAAAACTGTTGTGTTTGAATCCAGACAATATTAAATAGGGAGTTTACCCTATATAGTCATTACTGGTGTTGGAGCAGAAGGGTTATGGATGAGAGGGAAGAGCCTTATTTAAAGGTTTTTATGATGTGCTGAAAAATCATCTTCCGGGCTGGTACAGTGGCTCACACCTGTAATCCCAGTACTTTGGGAGGCCAAGGCAGGTGGATCACGAGGTCAGCAGATCAAGACCATAAAAAAAAAATGAGTCAGGTGTGGTGGCATGCACCTGTAGTTCCAGCTGCTTGGGCGGCTGACGCAGGAGAATCTCTTGAACCTGGGAGGTGGAGGTTGCTGTGAGCCGAGATTGGGCCACTGCACTCTAGCCTGGTGACAGAGTGAGACTCTCTCTCACACACACACACACACACACACACACACACACACACACACACACACACACACACACACACACACACACACACACTCTTATGTGATTTTTTTTCTTCCTGTATTGGTTAAAAGTTTGACTACTTCACCTGCCCTCTTAATTCTTCATTAAAGGATTAGGCTTAATTAAGGCATAGCTTGTGTTGACATGGACGTAAAATCAATGCTTAGTTTGCCTGAAGAAAGTTTCAGGTTTTCTTTTTTCTGTTTTTGTTATTATTTTTTTGGTGTTTTTTTTGGGGGACTGGGCTAAAACTGTAGTGGGTTTTTCTCCTTTCTGTTTTTTTGAACTACATTAGCCATTCACAGAACAGAAGCAAATAGCCATTTTTAAAATTCATGTCTTCAAATGTTAATTTGATGCTTTGAGGCATAAATGACCTTTCTAGCCAGCCCAGACTTGTCAAACAAAGGACTGATAGGAACAAGCTGCTGTTTGTTCTAATACAACAGGCTGTTTTTCACAGAGAATTTCAAAACAATTTTGCTTCCCTCTTCTCTAAAACATTAAATTAAACTTCGGCCTGTGCTAGGTTTGAATTTAGAAAGAATTGTGTATACACGGTTAAATGGAATCCTGACCACCTGTGCAAAATGAACTACAAGATTCAGCTTGTAAGCCAAGCCACAAAGTACATAAGAGTGTTAAAAGAGAGAAAGGAGACCAAAAACAGTAGATAAGCAGAGTGAGGCATTGTTACATAGCTTCATCTTGTTATCCTTGCATACTAATTGAAATTGGTGAAATGAACTGAGTCGGTGTGTGAAATAAATGACTACCGGACTGAGCACCAAAAGATTTAGATTTTCATCACAGCTTCACAGCTGGCTCATTAGCCTTGGACCCCAATGCCCCATGTAATCTCCAAGAGTTTCTTTATGTCAAATGGGAATCATATTGCCTATCCTGCTCCATGAACAACTTGTTCAAGCCTGTTTTTTGTGAGGCACCTATGAGATAATGTTCATTAGTCTTCATAATTACGATGTTAACTTATCCCCAATTTGTTCTAGATACTGTCTGCACTGACAGTGATTTTTCTTTTCTTGGATATAAGGAAGTAGATGAAAGTTTTTAGTTTGAGTTTTTCATTGGTTCTCATGTTCTAAAATAAATGACCGGGAATCAGGCAGCCAACAAAACAAACAGTTCACCTGTAAATATTGTATAACTCACCCCTCCATACCCTTACCCTCATATAATTTAATGTTTATGTATTTCCTTTGAAGTTTAATACTGCATATAGAAGGGAAGAACACATGCTTTGTTTTGGTGGATCATTAAATGTTTTCTTCTTAGAGACATGAAAAAGGAAGGAAGGAAACTGTATTCATTTTTGTCTAAGCAAGGATAATGGCTTGTTAACATAAACTGAAAATATTCTCCATTATGTCTTGAAACTTTTTCTTAAATTTTATTACAGAAATTTTTAGTGCTATCAAAAAAGATTTATATGGAGTAGATTTGACTTACTACCTTTCATTCCCCCTCTAAGCAAGACAGAAAATTTCAATATTAATTTATATTTGGGGGTTAGGTTTCTTTCTTAGGAGAAAGGGATCATTTCAAAGTTAGTGTCTAAGAAGAAACTTCATATTTACAAGAAAGCATGCAGTAAAAGTACATTTAATTATGTAAATATAAAGAAAACAAATTTTCAATATTGATAGAAATATATAGATCTGTTTTTTCTGATATAAATATCAAACAAAAACTATAAGCAATAAGAAGAGAAGAGAATGATTAATTGATGATCATTTACATAATCACATAACATGTATACATGGCCATGCCCATATCCATGTAAATATGTATACGTCTTACTGTGAAAAATTATATTTCTAATACTACAGTTACTTAAATTTTTTTTTATTTTTTGTTTTTTGGGGAACAGGTGGTTTTTGGTTACATAGAGAAGTTCTTTAGTGGTGATTTTTGAGATTTTGGTGCATCTGTCACCCAAACAGTGTACACTGTACCCAGTGTGTAGTCTTTTATCTCTCACCCCCCTCCCACCTTTACCCCCTGAGTCTCCAAAGTCCATTAAATCATTCTTAGACCTTTGCATCCTCATAGTTTAGCTCCCACTTTTGTGATATGTTATTTGGTTTTCCATTCCTGAGTCCCTTCACTTAGAATAGTGGTGTCGAGCTCCATCCAAGGTTGCTGCAAATACCATTATTTAGTTTCATTTTATGGCTGAGTAGTATTCATGGTGTTTATATACCACATTTCTTCATCTACTTGTCGGTTGTTGGATGTTTAGATTGGTTCCATATTTTTGCAGTTGCAAATGGTATTGCTATAACGTGTGTGCAAGTGAACAGACTTAGTTTTTTATGGGAGGGGTTGAGTGGAGGATGTGAAAAAAGAAAATGTTTATAAAATTAAAATTCCCATAAACTTCACAAGGATGCTTTAAGTTCTTTATCACAGTTGTGAAACCAATATAGATTACTTTATAATATATGATCAGCTGTTAGAGTTTATGAAAATACAATGTGCTCTTAAGATACATTTAACCTATATTTGTTTGTTTGTTTGTTTGAGACAGAGTCTCACTCTTTTGCCAGTTGCCAGGTTGTCGTGCAGTGGCACGATCTTGGCTCACTGCAACCTCCGCCTCCCAGCTTCAAGCAATTCTCCTGCCTCAGTCACCCGAGTAGCTGGGACTATAGGTGCACACCAGCATGCCCAACTAATTTTTTTTTTAAATGTTTTAGTAGAGCTGGGGTTTCACTGTGTTGGCCAGGATAGTCTCGATCTCTTTACCTCATGATCTGCCCGCCTTGGCCTCCCAAAGTGCTGGGATTACAGGCGTGAGCCCCCATAACCTGTATTTATTAAATGCTGTCTTCCCTTGACACAATTTAACTCCTTGTGAAAATATCCTTGTACTGGAAACCAGGAGGTACAGTACCTGTGTTCTGGACAGAGTCTAACTACTGACTAGTTGTTTGACCTTGGGCAAATCACTTGACTTCTGTGGACCTTCTGTCATTTGATAAATGACTGAAAATATAAAGATGTCTCAAATACTACTTGAAATCTTACCATTTTTGTCCTTTGGGAATACTTCGGCAGTAATGGAATTTATTTTAAGTATATATTCAAAATATGATATTTGTTTTTCCCTGGAAGAGTTTTCATTTAGCCAAATGGATTGATTTAAAGTTTTTGACCACAGCTGCTACAGAAATGTGTGCACAGCTACTGTTTTGGTAAACACAGACTAGTAACCAGATGGTAGTAATACTTTAAAAAGTTGGTGTATACGGGCTGGGAACCATCCAAATGAAATTTTTAGTGTTTTGCCTAGGTACTTTAGATTTAGTACACACTAAATGAGTTCGAGTGTGTTTTATTACTGCAGTGGCTAGAAAGAACAAATAGAGTATTATGTGGAATACAAATAATGCTTATTAAGCTTGCAGTTGATTCCTTCTGATAGATATTCCAAATTGCTGTCAGACTATATTTACTTACTCATAAACAGATGTGCTTTTGCTTTAAATGAGGATAACTATTCCAAACCAAGTTATGCATATTTTAAACAACTGTTATGGATTACATTTTAAAATTATTGTTGATTAAATAAGAAGCTGATTTATTATATTTTCTAAGGTTATTAGTTTTTGGTGTTAGTTTTAGATGACAGAGAACTTAGTTTTTTTTTTTAAGGTTTTGAAATCTGATTAAAGGTGGGATATCACCAGTTAAAAATTATTTTCTGGTTTGTAGTCAATAATTGATATTCAAGATGAGCAATTCATTATATGTTAAAAATTTTAGTCACTAGGCTGGGCGCGGTGGCTCATGCCTGTAACCCCAACACTTTGGGAGGCCAAGGCAGGTGGATCACCTGAGGTCAGCAGTTTGAGACCAGCCTGGCCAACTTGGAGAAACCCTGTCTCTACTAAAAATACAAAATTGGCCGGGTGTGGTGGTGCATGCCTGGTAATCGCAGTTATTTAGGAGACTGAGGCAGGAGAATTGCTTGTACGTTAGAAGTGGAGATTGAAGTGAGCCGAGATCATGCCATCGCACTCCAGCCTGGGCAACAAAAGTGAAACTCTATCTCAAAAAAAAAAAAAAAATTAGTGACTAATTATCACCAAATGAGATGTTGGTAGCAGCTTGGACATCAGCTGGCCTGTGGTTTAACTAAAACAGTACAGTAGTAGTAATCTTAGTGTTAAATTTTACAGATTGAAAGTGTTGGAAAATATTTCTTTCAGTTTAACTTAGCTTTTCCTCCTGGTTGTGTTTTAGTTTATTTCTTAAGATCTTTACTAGGTAGGTGTCACAATGTTCATTAAATGTACAAACCTTGTATATCCTGCAGATCCTGACATTAGACTATGAACTCACTTACTTGTGGAAGTCCTATTCACTACCCGCTTTTCTGGTCTGATGATAGGTTCTGGCTACTTCATGCTTTTGTATGAGATTACTTATTTCTAGCGTTTATGCTCACATGTCTTTATAACAAATACTTACTGAGTTGTTATTACTAAATATTAGGCAGTGTGCTGGGACAAATGTATGACCCTGGTCCTCAGAAGTGTACCTTCTAGTGGAAAGGTAAATATTAAGTTTATAACAAATGTAAAACTGCAGCTGCGATAAAGTGTCAGAAAGTAGAGCAAGATGGTTTTTGCTTCTCAGAAATAGAACTAGGTCTGTTCATCAATATGAAAGCAATATAATTGGTCTGTCTTTCCAGGTTATAATGATTTTTGGCCTAAAATATTCTAGATGATTTTAATCACGTCAGCCTGCAGTCATTTCTACTGCCCATAATCTAACGTGTTTTGCCTGTTGACCCAGAGCCATTCTTCGATCTTGCCCTTCCTGCCTCCTCTGACTGAGAGTATGAGCATCTGCTTCAAGGTTTGCACATTTCCAATTAGCTGGTGTAAAGTCACACTAAAACCAAGCAAAAAAGGTTCTACAACATAAGGGAGGGGAAGGTGGAGGCACTAAGATTGCTTCAGCAGCCACAGGATTCCTTCGGAGCTTGTAAAAGGTAAAGTGGGGTGGGTGACAATGAACACGTACTTGTGGGTTTGTTTTCTTGGAATAGTGGAACCTAAACTTCTACATCTGAAAGGAAAATAGATTAACCTTTTTAAAGTTTATTATTGCATTTTTAGACCTCCTGTTTTGGACATGTGAGTACAAGCCAGTGATACAGTGCCAGTCATTCACTGTGGTCACCTGAGATTGCTACTGATCTACATTGTACCAGCAAGCCAATAGTTAGCATTAGGCTATGTAAAAAAACAAAATCCACCTCAGGTGCAGTGGCTTATAATCCTAGCACTTTGGGAAGCTGAGGTAGGCAGATCACTGGAGCCCAGGATTTCAAGACCAGCTTGGACAACATGGCAAAACCCAGTCGCTACAAAAATTACAAAAATTAGCTGAGTATGGTAGGGTATGCCTTTGGTCCCAGCTACTTCAGAGGCTGAGGTGGAAGGATCGCTTGAGCCCGGGAGGTTGAGGTTACAGTAAGCTGTCATCATGCCACTGCACTCTAGCCTGGTTGACACAGCCAGACCCTTTATCAAAAAAAAAAAATACACTAGTTGAATCTTAGAGAACCATAAGGGAATGTTCACTAACAAATGTAGATTTATAAAGCTAGTATAATCTTATCTATATGTTATTAATTGCAGCAATACTAACTATAGTTACTAACTTACTAACTGTAGTAAAGCAGTTCAAACTATTGTGTCAGTACGACATTTCTAATTTTCTTTATTTATTATTAATCTAATATCACTTAGGTTTGATTAGTATTACCATTCAGGGTGGTTCTTAAATATTCAACATTGTCACTTTCCTGCTAGTCTGAAAGTTCATGAACAAAAGCAATTATAATATATACCATAAGGATCATATATGAACTTAAAGCTAGCTTAGCATATTATTTCTTTAGTCATACATCCTGTTTAGCTACCCCTTTTTCCCATTCAGTAGCTCATTCAGTAACAAATACTGTCAAAGTGTACAGAAAATAATTACATCTTAATATGGAATGAATTGCTGGTAAAAGATAGTTATGTTCGAAATATGACATTTAACGTAAGTGTGCAGATTTCCCAGTGAAAGAACAATTCCAATAATCTGGATTTACTAGCAGCTATTGAAAATTTAATACCTCTTCTGCTTTTTTTCTCCACCTCATGACAACCTAATGTAAAACTATATTCAGGAGTAAGGAATCTAGAATATAAAGTAAATTGTATTAGTAATTGCAGGTCAGAAACTTATATTTGGTTATCTGACTCTGAGTCATGATTTTTAGAATTCTGTGTGCTGTTCATTTGTGCCTTCTGTTACAGACAACACCAGGGAAGAGACCTAATAAAAAGTCTCATGTTCTTCAAAGAGAATAATTTAGAATAATGTTACTTAAGAGCACATAATATCAGAACAAACAGGCAATGAACAGCATATAATTCTGTATATTATGCAGAGACATTAAATATACGTATTAGTAAGGTAGCAGATGCTTTGGTGCTGAAATTGACATGTAAAATAGTATGCTTTCTCTGCAGGGCTTTGCTCCAGCCAGCACTCCTTTACATGTAATGAATAGCTAATTTTAGTCCTATGGTCCATAGGAGACTGATGGGGGACTGCGAGGAGGAAAGCATTCCAACTCCAAAAACAACAGGATGTGCCGAGATGTGCTTTTTAATGGAGAAACATTTTATAACTCTTGGGGGTAAATTCACAAAGATGGTTGTGCATGTGTTTTTGTTTTTAAATTAAGGAATTATTAATACAGTTAGACAACCAGGAGTCTGGCAGCTATATTGCAAAAGGGAAAAGCAGAATTTGTTGACTGAACTGAGCTCAGGAATATGTTGCACTTCTGAGGAAATTCCTATTAAAACTATTCTTTGTCCAAATGGAGCAATTCATCAGAAACAGGCATTTGATAATGTATTTAGGTAGATGAAATTTCAGGCTGACTTTTAAAAACTAATCTTTGCTCATATATGGGAAAAGGCAAAAGACTTTTATTTTTCTGCTTCATATGGAGGTTCCTTTGCAATTTGAGATTTCCCTGTGTCCATAATTCATTAATTCCATCTATCCAGTCAGTATCTGGTGAGCATCTGCTGTGTACCATGATGTTCTGGGAGCCAAAAATGAATAAAATCAATGTACACCCTCAAGCAGTTTGTAGTCTGGTGGAATGACAGACTTATAAATGCTTATAACTGAAATATTTTATGTGTAGGATTAGGGTTTTTAAGCTAAAAGTCTGCATTTTAATTGTGAAATATAAAGTACATGTAGAACAGTGCATAAAACATATGTCAACAGTTGAACAGGTAGTTATGGGTTTATACTTTGTGTATTTTTATGATTGCTTCTTTTATTCAAATTCTGTGGTTCATCTGTGTTGCTTGTATCATCATCATTACTATAGAGTAATTTATTTTATGCTTGTAGCATACTTTTATTTGTCCTACTTTTGGTGGACATTAGTGTTCCTTCCAATTTTTTAGCTGTCATTAACAATGACCTTAAGAGTGTTCTTGATTATTTGTCTTGGTATATTTATGCACACAGTAGGAATATATACCTAGGAATGGAATAGTTGGGTCATAGAGAATATGCGTAGCTTTAAGTTTACTACACAAGTGATTATCTAATTTTAAAAGATTTTTTTACATTAGTGATTTTTAAAGTTATCTATTTTATCTGGAATTTGGTTTTCTCATGAGAATAAAGTAGGAATGGTTATATGTTGCTAACATGTAGTTCAAGCGCCCTTTCTTCCTAATCTGGATGGCCAGGAATATGCTCAAAATGCTAAATCGTGACTTACAAATCATGATTTTTCTGTGGTAATTGGAATAGTCTTTGACACATCAGGAAGTATGGGAATATGGGAAAGATCTTTGAGACTGGAAACTATGCCACAGTTTTGTTTAGTGCTATGTAGAAATGGTGAAAAAAAAAAGCTAGAATATGTTAAGTATACAAAAAGCTTAGTGGTTTTAAAATGTTAAGCTCACATTTTGAAGTGTAACTCTATTTTAATCTCTTTCCTAATGGAAGAAGAAAGATGACTGATTTGGTAGGGTAATCTTGTTTGAAAAATTGACAACTCTGGCATATAGCCCAGATCTCTTTTCAAATTTTGTGTGAAAAAGAAAAATGGCAGCCTCTTAGTGCTATTCATTGTCATATATCTATATATAGATATATAGATATAAAGATATGGTTGAACCTAAGGGTGAAGGGCTAACTCTCCACATAATAGAAGAGTAGTTAAAAAGAGTTAGTGGATATTTCACATAATCAACCTCTCTTACCTTCCCAGACAGGAGAAAGAATGTGACGAGTATTAGAATAATTAGCAGAGCATTAAAGATACCAGGGACATTTAACTTACTTCTTGGCCTCCAAATTCATAAGAAATATGAAGGGTTACAAAAACCTTGCTTTTAAAAATACCTTTTCCCCACAGGTCTGTGTGAGAACTGAATTTACTGGGTGCTTGGAGTTTCCTTTTGCTATTCAAAACATGTTAGAGCATGAATGTTTGAATGTTTGGGGCGGTTAGGCCCTAAGCTATGTTGGTTGAGTGAAAGGGAAATTTTCTGTTCTATTCAACCAATTCAGTGAACATTTAATGCGTGCCAACCATGTGCCTGGTCCTGGTAGGTACTGGGGATACAAAGATGAATAAAACAGTTTACAGTCCACTGGAACAGACAGGCATATAAACAATTCACTATAGTGTTGTGTGCTAAGGGCTGTAATAGCAATCTGCAGAAAGTACTTTGGTCCACAAAAGAGAGAACAAATACTTTTTTGTGTGTGGGGCTGGTGAGGTTCTAGGTAACAGTGGTCTTTCACTTTGTTGTGAAATGGATTTAAAATAGATCATACAGGTGACTAGGGACTTACAGAAAGAGAAGGGGCATATTTGGCAGAAGAAATTACAAGAGCTGAGAGGTTTATGATGTTCATCTAGATTAGAGATAATCTACGTGAGATTATACTATGTATAAAAATTAAAATCTCATGGCAATATAGGCCGTGAGTCGAAATTTGAAGTTGATAGGTAGCTTTTCCTTTTTTATCTCAGCCATGGTTTGGTAATTAGACAGACTCAACTTGAGCCCGTCCTGGATGTGAAGATAGCTTTATGGTTAGACTCCAGTCAGTTCATCTTCCTGCCTTTATAAATACTTATTAAATGCTTAAATACAAATCATCTGTGTTTAGGAGCTATAAGGAGAAGCTTAATAAGCTTAGTCCTTGCCTTATAGGGTGGTGATTTTCAGCCCCCCTCCCCCATATACTATGCACAATTATAAAAAATAAATCTATACATTCGAATATTACTATCATAGAGAAATAAAATAGTGGTGGACCTAACCTTAAAATTATCTAGTCTGCCTCCTACATTTCTATATGTAGGAAACTAAGTCTTAATAGGTTAAATGACTTGCCAAGGTCATGCAGCTCATCTCATAGCCTAGAGCCACATAGGGATATGGAGTGTACAAGGGTCAGGTTCTCTAACTGCCCAGGCTTATTCATGTAGTTGAGACTCAGTTTCTGTATGCCCATGGTTTGAATATATCATACTTTAGCCTTCTTACATTTATTGCAATTATGGTTTAGAGAACTTATGTCTTTAACTCAGTTAGAGGCAACATAGTATAGCAGAGTCAGATGAACTGCCACTTAGTAGTGTTTGGTCTAGGTGCAGCTGGCCACATGGAAAGCCAATCACTGAGACAGTAAGTATTGCCAGGGAAGAAGACTTTATTTGGGTGCTGCTACTGAGGAGATAGGAATCAGTCTCAAGTCCACCTTTCTGATGGAGTAAAATTAGGAGTTTATGTAGCAGAGAAGAAATGTAACCATGTTTGGGAAAATAGGCTTTAGAGAGGGGTAAGGAAGGGAGTTGGTCAACAAAAAGCAGGTGGTCAGTTAGCCAATCATGATGTGTGAGTGGTCTGGTGTCTCATTGTTCAGTTGTGGTGATCTGATACATTTCAGTTCCTTGAGACTATTTGGGAGGTCTGATGGTTGGTTTCTTGAGAAAGGAACTCAAGATAAGAAAATTTTAACTTTCTCAAATTCTAAGACTGAGAAGGTTAATTTATGTGTTTATTCAAAATAAACTGTAAACATCAGTTCTGTGGGATAATTGGGCCAATTTCAGTCCCACCTTTTTTATTGATCAATTCTTCATTCGTAGGGAATCTGCCTGTTAGTCCTTCTGACTGCTTCATGCTGAGGAGGGGTGTTTTGGGCAGCTCCATACCCTGGATGAGTAATCAAAGTTTAATACATAGCTTTCTTCTGAAGTATAATCTTTCTCTCTTCAGCCCCTCACTTCCACCAAAGACAGATCACAGCAGGACCAACCTACCTGCAAAATAAGCTTCAGTCCCATATACTTGGCTTGATTATTCATGCAAAGTGTAGTAAGAATCATTGTCTACATAAGTTTTCCTAAATTGGCTTTGCTGAAACCTATCACAAGGCCATTTCAGTCAAAGCCCTGGGAAAATAACCAGTTTGCCTAGCTGTGTTCTATTATAAAAGAAAGCAGATTTTCATTGAACTTACACAATCACATTAGAGTGAATTAAGAATATTCACAAATAGTTTATGAATTCTGGAGAAATTAGGCAGAGTGAGAGAAATGTGCTTTAAATTCTGTTTACAAGAGTATACTCTACTCCATTGTTTAAAGCTACAAAGAGCTCAAGAGAAAAAAGGTTCCCCAGACTCTGAATCAGCAGTGTTTCAAACAAACAAAACACATGAAAAATTATTTCAGTCTTCCATTAGTTGAGTCCTTGCAATCAACTCCTACTCTGCTTCATATTAGGTTAGCAATCTTTATGAACATACTAGCCTTTCACTTAGTGTCTTGCAAGTTTTCTCTCTAATCCAATGGCACACTCTCCAAAGTTATCAGATACCTATATTCAAGAGTCTTTGTCATGAACTCTTCCAAAGAAGCAAGCACTGGAATGTGACCGATTATAAGCCACTTTTTGAGAAAAATCAGACCAAAACAACAGTCGTGGATGAGAAAGGCCCTAGGAAAGCCACAAATACTCAGTTGATAAGGAAATTTGGTTATCTCTGTGGCATACAACAATTTAACATAATAATCATAATCATTACAACAACCTAAATTAAGACACACCAGAATTTCAGGAATCTCATACAGTTCTGGAATACATACTAACAACACACCTTTATAAATACAACTCAAAGAAAGTTAAATACCACTTCATATTTGACAGTGCATCCTGTATAATTCTAACATAAACAGATAAGCCTAATACAGTTCTCTTGAAGTTCAGGGGACCTAATATCCAGAAGAAGTTAGTTTGAGATCAAAAAGACTGAACTTTGAACTTGAAATTTTGCTTTTGGAAAGTTTGTCAAATGTCAGAGGTTTACACTTGGTATCACAAAATTGGATCATAGATGTCTATGAAATATTCATTGATTTAGCTAAAATGATAAAAATATTTATTCTTTGATAGGTAGTTGACTCAGTTTCTCAAACAATAAGACCTAATAAAGACAGCATTAGGCCAACCACATCTGGCCTCTCCTTCCTACTTTTTCTTCCTGCAGTTTACTTGAAAAGTAAACAAAAATCTTTTATTATCTCTTATTAACATTACACAAAAATTTTATTTGAAAGAGAAAACCAAATTTTACCTTCGCATGGTAATTATTAAAGTTAATTTTAACGGAACATTATAAACAAATTTAATTTTAATCAGTTTGACTATAAGGTAAGAATTTCATAAACCTTTTATAATATTTTATAATTTTCTGTTAAAGAGCAGATCAGTGCTCCAAGAAAATCCTGTTATTCTGACATAGGGGCCTAAATGTTGGCCTTGTATCAGTGTTTTTTTGATATTAATGTTTAATTTATAGAAAAACTCTGAACTAAATCTTGTCCCTCAGAATCAGCCCTTACAATCTCAAGTACCCACCTCTTCTGTGATAGTCCCTGGACCTAGAGGGATTGAATGGCTTTACTTTTTTTGGCCCTATGTCTTACAAGAGCAGTACATTTTGTGTACTTCTTCCAGGTTTGAAGATGAAGCTTTGAATAGTGTCGTTGTTTACGATTTAGCAGGAGTGGGTGCCTTTTTCAGATCCACAAGTTAAAGCCCTGTAACTTAACAGCACAAGGATTAGTTAATAGGACATTTATACTGCAGAAAGCCCTATCATTCTAACATGTCACAAATTAAAACACTGTGATTTGGTGTCTAGTAGTTGCTGCCTGCAGCATTTCAAACCACTGTATTAAAATAGTTTATGCAGTACTCATTGCATATGTCTAATTGCTAGCATTCTAGTGACAGAATTGTGACCAAAAGTGTCAAAAATGTGATAGGTCCTGTGCCAGATTTATCAAGGTTAGACAATTAACTTTCTTCTCTGTCATTAAAAAAAATGTTAAATGCAAATATCAGTCTTGGAAATTCAGTATGAAGATAAGTGAACTATACAATAAAACAAGGACAAAGTGAGAACAAGCACACAATAGTTTCTTTTCAGCTGTTTTAAAAAGACATCATCAGACATTTCCAGGATTGGCTTCTAGATACAGTACTGACAACTGATTAGGTAACTTTCACTATTAGAATCCTCAAATCAGTGCAACATCTATATATATTTTGTTATAAAGTATACACTTGAAGGCCCAACAGTGGTAAAAGCCTTGGGATCAAAAATCACTGGAAAGTGGAAAGTCTCATATTTTTATTGCTACTTAATCCAAGGGAATGTTACTTAATTTTGATAATGGTAAATACAACTACACTAGTTTGAGAGCAAATGACAAATTGTTGGAAATAGAGGAGAGAAAATGACTATTCATAGAACTCAATACAATCCTTCCATTAGAAACTAAAAATCATCATTGGTTTCATACATGTGTGTATATGTAAGTAAAACCCAAAGAACAAACAGCAAGTAAATTAAAAACAAAAGTAAATAAACAGAAAATGAACCCCAAATTTTTCTCATACTCAAGGTAGAAAAACTTTACCTTGGGGGTGACAGTGTTACCCAGAACCCAGAAACACATATGATGGATATTTTATTCCTGGCATGCAAACTAATGTCTTTAAATCCGCCAATACCACTAAACATTTTGTGCAGTGAAGACATTCACTGAAAGCACATGACCAGTAAGTACTTTAGTGCTAGTACTGTCTATGCAGAATAGCAAATGTAGTGTGAAACAAAGCAATGCAAACATTTGTCACATTTACATGTACTCAGTTCCTTCATTTTTAAAAACAGTTTATCTAGACTACTTCTGAGGTATTAGACAAAGCTAGTCATCAGTTCCTTGCTAATTATTTTATAATCTTTGAATATCAGGTGTTCACCTAAGAATGTTAAATATATTGGGCATCTTCATCAGTAACTCAGAAGATTCAAACATTTTCATTAAACCCACAACACTAATCTTATTTATCAACAAAATCACACAAAGATCATTTTGGTTTTGGCTGGGTTTGTAGTTTTATAACCTTCTGTGCCAAACCCCAGCACCTCAAAATATCTAGCAGAGACAAATATAAAACCCAGACAAAAATGTATACTGACAGTTCTGAAGACATTTCTGTTTTTATCTTAGAAAAATTTTAAAACCAGCTCATTTATTAAAGATTTACTTAAGTCACATGAACTTGGAAGATGCTTGGATGTATTTACTTAATTTATGAGTGCTCTTTTATTTATAAGCCAGTTTGGTACACAAAACATATAAATGTACATACACACAAACTTTCTAAACATTTACACACACACACAGATCCAGTAGCTTTTACTTCAGAACCCTAGCCATGCAATAGCAATACTAATTCACTGGTCTACACACACGTTCACGTGGCTAAACCTTGTTTGCACTGATAGGTAATCCACTGAAGGTTATAAACCAAAATTTTGGGTAAAGCAGTTTCCATAGCTGTTTGCTTTTTAAAGGCCAAACCCCCTCAGACTCCAAATAATTCTGGGGCCAAACACAGCACAGAAGAACATCGTGTACTAACCAGGCACAACCCTGCTTAGAACAGCAGCATAAAAACCTGGATACATGGAACTCCATCCCGCTTTCCTGTTCAACAGCAAAATGAGAAGTTAGGAGAGACCTAACTTAGGCAGATTCCAAAGAATATTGGGGTCAAACAGTATTTTAAAAAATCAGTTTATCAAATTCTGCTTTCCCATGACTGTATCAACACACATACAAATAATCATCAAAACACAATCCAACTACTGTAGCAACAAAAATGCCCCAAGAGTGTCCAAACTGAAACAGAAAGGTTGCTTTCCTCTCAAGTCAGTTGGGCTTGTTCAACCTACAAACAGAAATTCCTTCAGAATTTCCCAGATTGAGAGGAACAGATCTAGCTGCTGGTACCCACAAAAGACACTCACCCATCTGAATGTAGATGTCAAATTTCAGAGGCTGTTTTTCCTAGTCAGTCATGCAGCAGCGTGGCCAGAGAGAGAGACCAAAACTCACTTCTAGCCAAAAAAGGGTCAGGCAACTTTTTAAGAGGGCTTCTAAGAGTTCTCCTGGCTTCTAGAAGCTGACCTGCAAGCAAGATGTTCCAGGTCAGGGAATCAAAATCTGTTACTGAAATGCTAAGGATTTGTTCTAAGTCTTGCTACTAGCTACACAGAAAGCCAGTCACTGAGACAGTGAGTATTGCCAGGGGAGAAGACTCAGGTGCTGTAGCTAAGGAGGTGGGAGATCAGTCTCAAATCAGGTGATGGACTAGAATTAAGGGTTTGTATAGCAGGGAAGAAATACAACCATGTGTCTTAAAATAGGAGGAGTTAAAAAAGGGGAGTTGGTCAACAGGAAGCAGGTGGTCAGTTAGGTCATGATGGATGAGGAGTCTGGTGTCTTATTATCTAGATGTGGTATCTGGTAAGTTTTAGTTTCTTTGAGACAATCTGGGAGACCTGATGGTTGGTTTCTTGAGAAAGGAACTCAGATAAGACAGTTTTAACTTTCTCAAGTTTTAGGACTGGGAGGGTCAATTTCTATGTTTATTCAGAAGAAACCATAAACGTCAGTTCTGTGGGACAATTGGGCCAGTTGCCATAGGACATTAGCATCATAGCCTCTCTGAATTTCCTATTTTCCCCTATCTGTAAAAAGGGGGAAAAGAATATGTGTTTTATTGAGTTGTAAAACTCTGAAATGTGAAAAGCAGTTAACACAGTGCATGACTCTTGTAACCCATGTCTTTTCTTCTTTATAGATGTGGATTTGTGGGTCAAGTGAGATCATAAAAAACACTTTTCAGACTATCACATTCTATACAATTGAACATAGGCCTATATTAAATTAGTTTCTTTCTCGTTCATTATTTCATTTTCTTCCCTGTAACTGATTTGTTGAATAACTGTTACTTCATTAGAGTGTTTAGGGAACTTAATTTTTCTTTTTATCAAATACTGTGGTTTTCCAGTAAATAAGATAATATATATAAATATATACATGTTCTGTTTTGGGGAGGATAGATGATAATAGTGTTGCTAGGCATTCCGAAAGGATTTTCAGCCTGAGAGAGACAGACTGGTTCTGATCTGATGCACTTAGGGACAGTACACTGAACACACTGAACCAATAAATATATGGGGATATGATAGAAGATTTATTTACTGTGTAGAAGACAAAAGTAAGCGTATTTTAGGAATGAAGAGAAAGGATAACACCATAGTTGGGAGTGGAAGTTGAGACTAGCCTTGACTAGAAATACTGAAGTAGTCTGAAAAAAAATCACAGTTGCAGTAGGAATAGAGTGTAGTAGGTATATACAGGATCTTTTGACATTTTTAGTCGTAATGCTGCCTGCAAGGGAAACCTGCTGGCAAACCTCACAAAATGGTAGCACTATTGCCTTCTTAGTCCTTGTAACCAGAGCATCTCCTTTCCCTCTTTGAAGGCTTTTGGCCATCCTATATACAATTCCCACTGGGCATTTACATCTAAGAATGTTGACTCAGGGAAAGTGTTTTGTATAGTCCTGGGTTCATCCTAATAATAGAACAGAGCAGTAATTTAGAAAATAACTTCTACGCCAGTAGGATGCCCACTGTTTTATAGTCACATTGGTTTCTCATTCTATTTCTCTGAAGCTGAGAAAACCGTTTATTTTTGTTTGAGTTCTACATTCAATTTTTTGCTTAAAGAGGTCACACATTGACTTTCATGTTTAATGTTACTGAAAGGTATGCAATGAAGCATTCTTTATTAGGTTTATAAAACGTTTTTCACAATTGTTTTTGACATTTCCAGAGTTTTAATATTTTTAAATTTGTTGTTTAGGGATGGAGTCTCACCATGTAGTCCAGGCTGTCCTTGAACTCCTGGACTCCAGCAGTCTTCCTGCCTCAGCCTCCTGTGTAGCTGAGATTGCAGACACTCTGTTGCACCTGGAAATACTTTTTTATTTGGTTGTTAACAACCTAGGTTTGAATAAGGCCACATGTACCACCTCACAATTCTCTGGTAAAATTATATCAATCTGCATCTCAAAAGATGTTTATTAGTTTGGTTCTACTGAGATTTTATTGTCAAAGTTCCAGAAGTCACGTGCCCAGCAGAACTGGGATTGACAGTATACTCTAAGACTGACTGTACAAAGCTTTATGGGGCACCCATTCCATCACTTTATACTCTTTCCCTCTCCTTGTAAGGTTGAGTACTTTAGGACAGGAACAGGGTGAAGCAGATGGGAAGGCAGTCTGAGTGAAACACCTGTTCCCAGTTGATCTCCAGGTGTGACCAGGCAGTAGCTACAAAGGAAGGATGACTGAACATGTGAATAATCAGCCACCTCACTGCCAGCTGCACAAGAAAGACACAGAGATGGGCTGGGGTGTTGAGCAGTTTTGGGCTGACCCTGCTGAATACAGTATTTCAGTGGAATGAAAGAACAGTTTCCTTTTTAGGAAAATTATGTGTTCCAAATTGATATGCCCCCGCCACCACCTCTCAGCCACTTCTTAGAAATTCTATACAGTAACAGTCCAGGAGCCTCTTGGGCCTTTCAATATCCTCAGCCCACTTTTTCTGTCCTGCTTTTCTTTCTGCCCTTCTTGGATAATCTTTCCCCTTCATTTTTCTCCTCCAACAATCTGGCAGTAGTACGAAAGGTGGGAAGAATAATGGTGATTTGTTCAAATTCTTCTTTGCCCCACACATGAAATGGGTACTGCTGAAGGCAGTGAAAAATAGATGGCTGTGGGTGGTTTGTTAGTGACTCATCAGTCTTCTCATTCTGCTGGGAAAGGGAAGGGCTGGGACCAGATGGGAATGCATTCCAGAGACTCTTGCTTTAAAGGATTTCTCATTTATGTGATTTGTTTAAAAATAAATAATTGCTAGGCCAAGTAAGGGACCACTAAAAAGTATACACTTCATTGAATTGCCACATTGCCACATTTTTCCTAGAGTGGCTTGATAAGCCTTCTGATAGGATAGCCACTGTTGGGGGTTTTTTTAAAATCACTTCCTGGTGGTGAATTTATGATTATACTTCACTGTACTATGAATGCTTGATCTACACAATCAAGATTAGTATTGTTGTTACTAAATATTTACAGGACTCCAAATGAGTAAGCAGTATACAAAGCAAATACTACCCTTCCCCTCATAAACTAATAAACAAAAATGATTTATGAAGGTAAAGCTTGTGGCAGGGATAACCCCACACTCAATGGAGAAATAAATAAATGAACATAGAGAAGAAGAATCCCAGGAACATTTGCCATGGTCATTTTGGGAACACTTGAGTAGTCAAGTATTTGACTTGACTACTTAGGACTATCTGTAATTTTACTTCATTAAATTGAGGTTTATTTATTTAAGGATAATGTGGTTCCAAGAAGTCTGTTTCCAGGGTCTATAGTTTGAAGATCCTTTTACCTTAAAAGTATGTCCTGACCCCTGAAGACTGACCATCTGGCTAGCCTGGTTGTTGTCATTGTGATCAATAAAGATGGCTTTGATTTATGAGCAGTTTATTCTGTGTACAACTGCACAGAAGAGGCAGTGGTTCATATTTTGGCTCCTGTTCAGCTGGGGGAACTTGAGCTTCCTTAGTCCTTTCAGAAAGCCTGGCTAGGAAGCTGGCATCATGGCAGGAATGTTTTAGTTAGATTCAGGAAGTCAGGGTACCAATGTCAGAGTAATTTAGATGGACAGAATTTTAATTTTTAAAAAAAATCAAATTGTGCTTTATTCTCTTTAAGTATATTATTTAAAAGTTAAGTGTTGTTTAAAAGTTTCTAAATTTGGAGGGCTTTTTATGAATAACTTGTGGCTTTTGAAAACATGTATAAAACACTTCAAAATCTGAAGACATTTTTACTTGGAGTACCAAGTTAACATTGGTCTGGCTGCAAGGGAGGCAAGAGTATTCATGATCATTTGAGGCAGCTCAAATGGGTTTCTCTTTTTTATCTTTCCCAGCATAGACAACCTTCTTGTTTTTGTGGAGGGAAAGTACTTTACCCTAGAATGGCAATAAAGATAGAGGAAAGGTTCTTTCCTTTAAATGGAGAAGGCAGATTTCTCATTAGACTTCATAAATTAGTTAAGCTTGCTTTACCCTGTAGATTCGGAATGGGTGTTACTGCTTTCTGCATTGGTTTTTAGAAATTGCTATTTTCTAGATTCATTCAAGAAAGATGAATGTCACCTTTTAAGTTTGGAATTTACGGAGTTGAAAAAAGTTTTAGCACCCAATAAATTGTTTATTTGGCAGGATGCGTTACATGTAAAAGGTGAACTTCTTCCCTTACCCTTTCAATAGTTAAAAATACATATATAATACATATATTAAAGAATGTTTAAATATGTATGCATTATAAAGCAAAACAATACAAGGAACACTTAGTACCCACTATGCAACTTTAACAATGTAAGGTTACTGGTACTCTTGGAGCCCTTTGTGTACCCCTCTCAGATACCTTTACTTCATTTCCCATTTCCCACCCACTGCAGAAATTATCCTGAGCTTTAGGTCAATCATTTTCTTAACTTTTTAAAGAAAATAATTTTCCACTGAGTGTCCTATTCCTTTATATACTGTAACTTGTTGCTTTTTTCCCCCAATTTTTCTACTTTAAAATAACTACATTCTGAGATTAATCAAAAGGTTGTATTTATAGTTCATTCCTATTCATAGATGTATAATATTCTACTATATGAATATAGTAACAGCTTATTGAATCTCCTGCTGGTGGATATTTGGGTTACCAGCTTTTTATTACAAAGATGCCATGGACATTATTTTGCATGTCTCTTGGTGCATGTTTGCAAGTATTTCTCCAGGGTCCTCCTGCCTGTTCTCCTGGTATGAAAAAATCCTTTTAATCGTTAAATTAAAATATTAGGAATATACCTTAAGTGACCCTGCAGATGTTTGTGGCTTAGATATTTGTGACCTTTTTGCTACAACTAAGTAACCATATCAGATTGTCTCTTTTTTAAAACTTTTTTATTTTGAAATAATTTCTAATTTGTAGAACAGTTGCAAAGTAGTACAGAGAGTTTCCTTATACTGTTTACCCAACCTCCCCTAATGTTAATATCTTACATTACCATTACCTTGGTGCTTTCATCAAAACTAAGAAATAACATTGGTACAATACTATTAAGGAAACTACAGACAGGCTTTATTCAGATTTCGCCAGCATTTTCACTAATATCCTTTTTCTCTTAGAGGATTTTGTCCAGTATACCATACTGTATTTACTCATCATGTTTCCTTAGTTTTCTCTAGCTTGCAACAACTTATCTGTATTTCTTTGTCTTTTATGACCTTGACACTTTTGAAGAGCATTGGTTAGATGCTTTGTAGAATGACCCTTAAGTTGATTTGTCTGATGCTTTTCTTATGATTAGATTGAGATTGTGTACTTTTTTGCAAGAATACCACAGAAGTGATGGCGTGTACTTCTCATTGGATCATTGCAGGGAAGTACACGATAGCAACATGATGTATTATTGATTATGTAAACTTTGATTACTGGCTCATTTAAGATGATATCTGCCAAGTTTCTTCACTTTAAAGTTACTATTTTTTTCCATGCTTTTGTCTTTTTCCTTTTTTTTTAGCTTATTGTTTTTAATCGACATAAAGTTATATGTATTTTACCATGTACAATGTGGTATTTTGAAGTATATATACATTGTGGAATGACTAAATCTAGCTACTTAACATATATATAACCTCATACAGTTATCACTTTTGTGTTTTGTGGTGACAACACTTTACACCCACTCTGTCTGTCTTTTTTTTTCCTACAGGGTCTTACTCTGTCACCTAGGCTGGGTTACAATGGTGTGATCTTGCCTCACTGCAGCCTTGACCTCGTGGGCTCAAGTGATCCTCCACCTCAGCCTCCCAAGTAGCTGGGACAAAAGGCATGTGCCACCATGCCTAGCTAATTTTTTTCATTTTTTTGTGGAGATGGGGTTTTGCCATGTTGTCCAGATTGGTCTCAAACTCCTGGGCTCAAGCATCCCACTTGCCTTGACCTTCCAAAGTGCTGGGATTACAGTTGTAAGCCATCACATACAGCAACTTTTACTCTCTCAGTATTTTTCAAAAATAAGCATGCTTTTTTTTTTTTTTTTTTAAGAAGGGAGTCGCCGCTGAAGTCCAGTTCGCACTCTGGGAGGAGAAATTAAACTCCACCTACAGGAGGACAAGTATCAAATAATTTGTATATATATGCTAAAATCACCACAGTTATTAATAAATATTTTGGGGGAAGATACTTTGGGTCTATGCAAATATTCTGTTTTTCTTTAAAGCTTCATCCACTAATTTTATCATTCATCAGTGAATCTTCTCATTCATCAGCAGTTATTACTATGATGTTCTAATGATGATTTTTATTTCCCTAATTCCTTCTACAATTATTAATTGAAATTCTTCTGTAAGGAAGATGTATCCCTTTCCCCATTTATTTTTATTTATTCAATATTTTATATCAGTATGGTCTCACAAATACTTATTCTTTGAGTTCTAATCTAATAGTGTCATTATTGATTTTGTTGCTCAAAGACTTGCAGCCTGATCTTTGGCAGCTCTTTCAGATTGGGAGCGTTCTCTTTTTTTGTTGTTGTTGTTATTGTTGTTTTGTTTTTGGAGATGAGTCCTCACTCTTGCCCAGGCTGGAATTCAGTGGCACAATTATGGCCTACTGCAGCCTCGATATCCTAGGCTCAAGCATTCCTTCTGTCTCACCCTCCTGAGTAGCTGGGACCACAGGCACATGCCGTCACACCCAACTAATTTTTAAATTTTTTGTAGAGATGGAGTCTCCTTATGTTTCCCAGGCTGGTCTCGAACTCCAGGGCTCAAGTGATCTTCTTGCCTCGACCTTCCAAATGCTTGGATTACAGGTATGAGCCACTGTGCCCATCCCTAAGTTTCTTTCACTTTTTGTTTTGTTTTGTTTTTTTGAGATGGAGTCTTGCTCTGTTGCCCAAGCCAGAGTGCAGTGGCGCGATCTAAGCTCACTGCAACCTCTGCCTCCCAGGTTCAAGTGATTCTCCTGTCTCAGCCTCCTGAGTAGTTGGGACTAAAGGCATGCATCACCATGCCCAGCTAATTTTTTTTGCATTTTTATTAGAGTTGGAGTTTCACCATGTTGGTCAGGCTGGTCTCAACTCCTGACCTCAAATGATCTACCTACCTTAACCTCCCAAAGTGCTGGGATTACAGGCATGAGCCACTGCGTCCGGCCAAGTTTTTTTAAAGCACCTCCTTTCTGGCACTATCACATTCTCCAGGTTCATCTTGTGTATTCTTGGTCCCAGTCCTAGAATCAGGCATTCCTTCAAGGAGCTTTGGTTCCTTTTCTTGGGCAGTAGTATTTAGAAACCAAGATCTGGGTATGTCCTTTTTTTTTTTTTTTTAAATAGGTATTTGTCTTGTGGAAAAAAAAATAGCTTTCCTGTGTTAGATTTAAATAGTTTATCCTCAAAGTCATTTTATTTTTGAGAGAAAAGTCGTTTGTAAAAAACTTAGTTTTCTTCCTTGTTAATACTAGCAGTAGTAATTAAAGATGTTACCACATCATATATTTCTATTAATGAGAAGTAATTTTAGAATTTTTTTTTCAAGTTCACCACACTTTTGTGGAAACTTGAAAAAGTCTATTCATTTTCTCTAATGATTATTTTCTATCTGAAGTATAGTTAAGAACAATGAAACAAGGACAAAGAAGGGCCTGTGAAGCTGCCAAGCAAAATTCACCAATATCCCCACACTGAAGCATAAGCCTTAATTCAGAAGAATATCTCAAACATGTACTCAGACCTCGTTTACTCTTACTCATACAAAACTCTGAAAACAATGGTTATCTAGTTTCCAAACTCCTAGAAGATTTAAATCAGCATTTTAGAAGAACCAGAGGGATGCATCTATTAAGTAAGATGTCAGCAATGTTAAGGGGCACATGACTTCTAAGGGGAGAGAGAGAGCAGACCGAGCACTTGGCCAGCAGGGCAGTGCAGATATCTCTAGCTAAAGGACTGGTCACCCAGCTTAATGAGGTTGTGAGGGCACTACTGGTAGGACCTAGTGCAGTAAATTTGTTCAGAATGATAACTTTGTGTAATTAAGCAAGTGCTAAGTTAGATTTTTTCCCCCCGATACTATTTAGGAAGCTAGAGAAGTGTTGATACATTTTCAAAAGACTTTCATCACCTGGTGAAATGAAAATGCTAGTTTCAAGAATAAACCTTCTCTCTGTTATTCAGGCTGAATCTTTTATTCTTTAGAATTATTGAGAGCTGAAGTTTTGCCTATTTCCTGCTACTGTCTAAAATCACTATCTTGAAAATCGGATTCTCATTTAATCTGATTATGCCAGCATGCGGGTCTTCCCTTAAGGTATCAATCTTTCATTTCTGATCTTCTCCCTTAAAATTATATTATTAGTAGGGCTGTGATTGTTACACCAGGAGAGTTCAGTTTTGCAGAAAGATTTTATATATTGGAGGCCTTCTAAAAAGAATATGAATATAATTTTCATATATTTAGAAAAAAACCAAAATTGTTTTAGGAGAATCATCAAAGGGAATTAAGTGGGATTTCTTAGTTTTTAAGAAAATATTTTAAGGCTAATACTTCTCTAGTCTGGCTAGAATTTTTACTTTCTTGGTTAACAAAATGCTGAGTTTTGATATGTAAAAAAAATACTTAAATGTAGACCTGTCCTCCTAACAGATCTGCAGAACTGCCCCCAAAGGAAAAAAGAAAACAAAAACCTTATTCTTACAGTAACTACAGATTTCCCCAGCTAGTTTTTAAGTGGTCCAGGTAGAGTTTGCAGTTGCTGGGGAATACAGCTGCCAAAAGAAACGATTCTCTTAGCCTTTCAGAGGAATTTCTCCTGCTGTGCCTATGTATATAAAGGTAACTTTGATAGCAGAGTGAAGGATAAGGGAAAGAGGCAAAGTACAAATGTGTTCAGTAGAGGTTGAAAGTGTGGGAAGAATTTGAAAGAATAAATGTTAAGAGAGAGAAATGAAGGAGAATCAGTTAGACCAGGAAGATACAGCTGTAGCTGTCATTTATTGTGTCTTCTTCTATCATATTTTACAATACTAACATTTACAGTTTTCTGAAGCTGGAAAATAAATTTCTGTTGAAGATTAAACCTTTTCCAATTCCTAACTACCTGTCTACCTTAGAGAAAAGAAGCAAGTTCATTTTAACCTCAAGTATCAGGGTTCGTACTGTGCCAAAGAAATTAGTCTGAATTATGAAACATTTGATGAGCTAATGTGTTTGATTTATACACTTATGGCCATTTTTCTTTTCCTCAAAAATTCTGGAGCCTGAAAACTAGCCATATAGTTCAGTTCTCAGGCAGTTTTCATTTTATTCTGTTTTTGTTTTTATTGTGGAATTTTCCTTTACTGCCTATCCAATATATTTATATTTTAGGCAATTAAAGTAGCTTTTGTAAATATAACAATTGTGATTGACTAAATAAGTGGCCCCATATCTTTTTTTTTTTTTTTGAGATGGATTTGTGCAGGCTGGAGTACAGTGGTGTGATCTCGGCTCACTGCAATCTTCGCCTTCTGGGTTCAAGCAATTCTGCCTCAGCCTCCCAAGTAGCTGGGGTTACAGGTGCCTGCCACCACACCCAATTAATTCTTTTTTATTTTTAGTAGAGACCGGGTTTCACCATGTTGATCAAGCTGGTCTTGAACTTCTGACCTCAGGTGATCCACCCTCCTCGGCCTCCCAAAGTTCTGGGATTACAGGTGTGAGCCACTGCACCTGGCTCCATATATCTTTTGAGTAGTGCCTGATGATACTGAAGTACTGTGTTTTTGTCTGCATTTAATATGTATGTTATTTCAGTTTTATGATGAAATAGGGCAATAATCAGTCATTGAATTACATACATTATGCCAGTATTTCTCAAATTTCCCCTTCTTTAATTCCCATTAAAAACCTCTTCTAGAATTATCCTTGTTTTATGATTTGATGTCCCATATTATGTGGACTATATTTAGTCTCCTATTCTCAAGAACAGATAATAATATAGTCTCTTTGACCTTGGATACATACATTTGCCCCTGAGTATGTAGCTGCTTGGATAAGTATTCCAGTTACCTCTCAATGACTTGAAATATACAAAATACACATTTTTAAATACAATAAAATTCTTTAAAAAGCATTCTCAAAAGTCCTTATTATAAACCAAAGAAAAAATAACTTGAGTCAAAAGCCTAGGTTTTCACCATGCATTTTGATTACAAGTATGTATATTTTGGCTGCTTTTGACTTACTAGGAATCTAAATATTTTAGAGTTTGAGGATCTATGGGGAGAGCTACAAGGATGCCCTTAACCTAAATAAATGAGTAGATAACAGAGATCCTAAACTTTGAAATACTCTACATAATTTTGTGCATTTTTGGAGGGGAACGTCTATTGCTCTTTTTCAGATTCTCTAGTGATCTGTGCTCCCTCCCAACCTTCTGAAAGAGTCCACTGATCTAGTCCATCAGCCTTCTTTTGCAGGTATAAAAATGAGGCCATGCTGGGCGCAGTGGCTCCCGCCTGTAATCCCAGCACTTTGGGAGGCCAAGGCAGGAGGATCACTTGAGGCCAGGAATTGGAGACCAGCCTGGCCAACATGTCTCCATGTCTCTACTAAAGAGTAGAGACTCCATCTCTACTAAAACTACAAAAATTAGCAGGGTGTGGTGGTAGGCACTTGTAATCCCAGCTACTTGGGAGGCTGAGGCAGGAGAGCAGCTTGAACTCATGAGGCGGAGGCTGCAGTGAGCTGAGATCATGCCACTGCACTCCAGTCTGGGCAACAGTGTGAGACTCCCTCTTAAAAAAAAACAAAACAAAAACAAAAACAAAGACTGGAGGTTAAACAGCTAATTAGTAGCAGAGCTGGGATTAAAACTCAAGTCTCTCTTTCCTAGGTCAGTTCTCATTCCATTATACTACCATTCTTCAGACACATATTTTGATTCTGAAGACAAAGTCACTGTATACATAATTGCTACTTAATTAGCACTCTTTCACATTTGAAACCATTTGGGTTTACATTTCTTGTTAAAAAAGAACAGAAGTCAAAAATTTGGCACAGTGATTCATAGTTATCTGTTGTAAAACTTATTTTAAATTCTAAAGTTTAGCAACATAAGATCATCATTATTCATAAATAGCTTTATTTAATAGTTATTTGATATTGAAAGGAAAATTGTAGTTAGATCCCTGGACCAGTAGCTGATTTTTCCTGATTTTTTTCTATAATATTGTTACCGATATCCAACAGACATACTCTTTTGGGCTAGTAAAATGGAATATATCTGTTCCTTTATATTATAGATGCTTTGATTTCAGAAGAAGTAAGTAAAAACACATTTCTACTTGTATATACTAATATAATGTATAGTATTAGTGGTGTTTTTGTGAGATTTTGCAAAAGTCACACTTTATTCAGGGACATTATCTTCAATAAGAGTTTACTTCTCAGTCACAAGTCTTTCATATATGCATCCTGGGCAGGATACTTAGATCATTTGTGTTCAGACTTTGCTGTTTTGCAGCTTCTTGCAGTAGAACTACCTGACAGAGTATTCAGGTTTCATTTAATCTTGTATTAAATAAAAACTTTACATTTTTATTTAGTCATTCACTCAATAGGTATTCCTACGTTGGGCACTGTTCTAGGTATTTCTAAGTGCCACCAGATCTTACCAGTCCTTTTTGCATACAGCCATGGATCTCTGTTGTTGTATGATAGAATAAACTCTAATGCAGTATTTTCATGTTAGACTCTCTCAGGTCCTCCCACAATGGGAATTTGAGCCACAAAGAGATATTTGAGCTTTGCCACTCAAGTTTCAAGGATTTGGATATAAAATATTGTAAACACTTTCTCAGTCATGTGAATAAAGAGTGTGTGGTATTCTGTTTAATCAAATGTTAGTAGATATTTCTGATTGAGAGTATGCCAGATGAAGTTCTGACTGTAATTGTGGTACAGATAAAAACAGCATTGGTGTATTTTCTTTTGTATTGCATTATAAGAAGATTGACTTTCAATGATGTTTACCTTTTCCAGTAAATACCTGGTTCTTTCACAGTGGATGAGGGATATTGATGATGCTGCATCTCCAGCCTTTGAGCCATACATGTCCAGGTAGTCTTGAACTCCTGGAGAGAAATCACAAAATCCTGTCAGTTGGCTCATGCTGATTGATGATTCTAAACTTAGTTGAGCCCATAGTTTTGTTTGTCAGCTCTACTGCTTATACTGAATTATATTTCTTTTTTGTATCCTACAGCAGTTATTCTAGACCTTTTATTAGCAAATAGAGTTCATTAGGAGTCCTGTTACTGTATGAGTTCTTACAGTGGTTACCATTCTCATGTGCTTTTGAATCTTCAAAAGGGTGGTGCAGATTAATCCAAACTTATAAGACCTTGGGAATCCTTCCCCCTTCTGTTAACAAACATAGAACATGGCTTGAGAAGTGGGAGTCTGTACTGTAGTTTCTCTTCTTTCTAAAATTTACATTGTATTAGATATTGTATCTTCTTATTTATTTCCAAATCCAACTTAATCTGTCTTGTTAACTCAGATTGTCCAATAATGCAGTGACTTCTCAGAACTGGAACCCTGTGTTATTCATGGATGCTTCCCAGGAGACTTGTATATTTCCTGTTATGAAGTAGGGGATTAAGGAAGTGGTTGTTGAGTGGTCATAATACATAATGTTCATAATATATAATGAATAGTAAGAGAAAGAATAACTCTTTTTATGTAGTGAAGACAGACAAGATGATCCATAGGTTTTATTCTGTTTTTTTTTTTTATGGGATTTATTTTATGTTTCTATATTTTATATATTTTTGCATAGATAAACCCTACCTGTATTTCTTTACTCTTTCTTTATACAGCTGGAAATTTTGCCAGCCATATAGAACACAACAAAAAGATATAATGCCCTCAGAATCTCACTTTCAGTCAGATGAGTAAAAATTATGTTGGTAAAAATTAAGTGCTTACTTGCTTTTGTGTTTAATTTCTAAGTTTTTAAAGAATTTCCCCCAAATGCCAGTGACATAAATGTGACTACAGCTATTGTATTTTTCCTTTCTCTTTCCCCTTCCGTGAGCCAAAGCCAGCAGATCATTTGATAGGACCATTGATTCAACCCTATAGTAGCCAGGGGAGGTCAAAAGTCTCATACTATATAAGTGAGCACAGCAACTACCACCCCATATTTTGACATGGTTGGCTCTCTATTACTGCTGCCTCCCTCCACAATTTTTTTGGAAATAATTCAATATCTATTTCCCTTATTTAATAAATGAGAGAAGAAGAAGAGAACAAGAAATAGATATTAAATAACTTGCCAGTGAGGCTAAAATTACATAATGGTTGAAATTAGAATCAGGAGTCCCAGCTTCTCTGCATTGTCTTTCTTTTGAGTTGTGTAGTCCATCTTCTTCTGTGGACTGTGGCTAAGCCATAAGGTGGCTTCAGCATCCAGTGGAAAGCTTTGGAGTGCCCTGTTGCTATAGTAGGCTGGACCAGTCAGTAAGGCAGAGGTGCATTAATGACTCTCAGTGTTTGTACTGGGGGTGTGGTTCTTACCAGACTCACAGAACAGGTGCTGGAAATCATTTATAAGTCAAATTCTTTACTCAGGAAGACTTTGAACACTTGTTCAATGTTAGTGAAAGCACTTATTTTTCTTACAAGCAGTATATGTTCATTGTAGAAATTTCAGGAAAAAACACCCCCCTCCCAACTAAAACAAGGAAAATAAAATATTACCTGTAATTACAGTGCTCCAAGATATGGGTGGTAATGACTTAGCCATTTTTACCTGCATTTTGAATAGATGGCCTATCTCTTTGCTTATTTTTCATCACTGTGTATTTAAGAAAAAATGTGCCATTTAGCCAAGGTAAAAATATGTCTACCTCACTGTTCTTAAAGCATACAAATTGGGCAGAGAGGGCAGAAAGGATTTTCTTCTCAGCTGGCTCTCTACAGTAAGCGAAATGACAGTAACTTGCAGTCCTGGTAGGAGCTAGTGTTCCTTGAGATTTTTTGAGTAGATGAGGAGCTCTGACTTCACTTTGTTTGTCAGGTCATAAATTAGTGAAGACAAAAAGCTGTGGTCACGTTTTCTTCCCAAAACAAGAATTGCAAGTCTCCTTACTGTTGCTTCAAACTTTCAATTAGTCTTCCCCTCAGTGACAAGATAGACTTGAGCTATAAAAAATAATTTTTTATACTTCACATGGAAGGCAAACAGTAGGGATAAAAAGGGTGTTTTATATTTTAGTAGAGAGAAATCTTCAAAAGGAAGAGGGAAACATTTACTAATTAAGACTAAAAGTTATTTTTTGGCAAAGTTAAGTCTTCTAAATTCTTTTCATTTTCCTTCAAATTACATTTTTAAGATGTGCTATGTAAAATTGAAACAACAGAAAAAAATGATAGCAGTTCTGTTAGTTTGGAAGTCTGGGTGTATTAGACCATGGATTAGCACAACAACAAACCCTAGTCCATTACTGTGGTAGAATGCCAGCATGCTCCTGGGAGCTTGGCATTTCCAGCAGCAAGTGCACTTACACTAACAGGCAAGGGTTTTAGTGCATGTTTTGAAAATGCCAAGCTTCCCAGAGTAAGTGGCATTTCTGTTACAAAAATGATGACGGCAGGCATTCTATAAAAGGAATTATGATTGTTTGTATATAGTCAATTCTTGTCCTTACAGCTGCTCTACAAAATAGGTATTATTATCCCTTTCTATAGATGAAAACATCAAGGCTAAGTTACTTGCCTAAGGTCACTATGCTGAGATAGTGATGGAGCTTAAAGGAAGACCAATCTTATTTTAGAAGGTGCTAAATTTCCCCCCAGTCCTACACGACCTTGTGCTATCCTGCATTCTATTGCCTCTGACTTTCTCATATAAGGTACACTTTGCCTCAGGTGAAAAATGTGTTACTAAAATAGCTGCCTGTATATTTTTTTCATTAATTGAATTGTTTCTAATACACAAAACTCTCAATTATGAGGAATCCCAGGGATGTTGTAAACATCTCTTTGCAGAAGTAAATACTCTCTATTTAAAATTCTTTATATTTTAATTTAGATTTTAATGAAGATTTTACTGAAAAGATGGTATAGCTTTAAGTATTAATAACTATGTTGTTTTTACTCTTTTTTTCATGGTGGCTATGCTAATTTACATTCTTCTTTTTTTTTTTTTTTTTTTGGATAGTCTCATTCTGTTGCCCAGACTGGAGTGCAATGGTGCAATCTCAGCTTACTGCAACCTCTGCCTCCCAAGTTCAAGCGATTTTCCTGCCTCAGCCTCTCAAGTAGTTAGGATTACAGGTGCCCACCACCATGCCTGGCTAATTTTTGTATTTTTAGTAGAGACGGGATTTCGCCATGTTTGTCAGACTGGTCTCGAACTCCTGACCTCAGGTGATCTGCCCACCTCAGCCTCCCCAAGTGCTAGGACCACAGGCATGAGCCCCAGCACCCGGCCATTATTTTTACTTTTATTTTGTAATGCTCAGACAAGTTTCTGACTTAGAATGGGAACATTTAGGTTACATAAGATATTTTTAATATCACAAGTTAATACATTCTTCACTGTTCCATTTACTATGTTTGTGGAAATATATCTTGGTTAGAAAGGACTTGTTGAGGCTGTAATTTTAATCCTCTAAGTCAGTGGTTCTCAAACTTTGGTCCTTGGATACCAGCAGTATCAGCATCACCTGGGTCAAACCAGAAACCCTGGACATGTGGGGCCCAGCAGTCTTTATCATATGCACATTCCAGTGTGAGAATCACCAATCTATATGTTCCACATGCTAAGAGTGTTTGTATTCTTTCTTCTTAACAAATTCTTCTGGAGTATCGCCTCTAAGATAGTCCTCTGTGATAGGGATGCCACAGACCTCTGCTGTCTTCTGAGCTTCCAGCTTAACTTGGAGTTTAGAGAAGAGTGGACTCTTAAAAATAGTCTTCTGTTAAGTTAAAGTATCCTGGGCTTGGGGCCAAAGCATTCAGTTATTTGTAATTTTTACAATGCAGGGCGGGCATTGCTTGGAAGAACCCCATGAGTTCCTTCATTTGATATACTTTCAAGGGCCTGTCCTATTCTAAGAACTGTGCTGGATCCTTGGGCTAGAGAGATAAAAGCGCTCTGCCTCTAAGCTTCCTAACTAGCAGAGTTAACTCAAGTGTCTGGATCTGTTAGTTTTTGCCTCTGCTTCATCTTTTTTTTTTTTTTCTCTCGATACAGGGCTTTACTCTTGTTGCCCAGGCTGGAATGCAGTCACACAATCTGGGCTCAGTACAGCCTCTGCCTCCCAGGTTCAAGCAATTCTCCTACCTCAGCCTCCTGAGTAGCTGGAATTACAGGTGTGCACTACCACGCCCAGCTAATTTTTTTTTTTCTTCGTATTTTTAGTAGAGACAGGTTTTTCCTTGTTGGCCAGGCTCATCTCAAACTCCTGACCTCGAGTGATCTGCCCACCTTAGCCTCCCAAAGTGTTGGGATTACAGGCATGAGCCACCGCACCTGGCCTCTCTCATCTTTTAAAATCATTTATGTGTTGGAGTAGAAAGGTTTTATTTGCATAAGTTTATCGTTTGAATTGTAGAAACCTTCTGCTCCTTTCAGTTCTATTTAATCCAGAGTGTGTTCTACCACTGCCTCTCCTAGAAAACATCAGTTTCTTCACCTGTAAAAAGGGGAACATGATGCCTGCTTTGCAGGATGGTTGTGAGAATTAAGTGGGTTAGGGCCTGGGCATAGGGCAAGGCATGAGGAATGGTTAGTGCCAAAAGGTGAGGGCTCATGTTGAGGTGAGGGATCAGGCAAGAGTTCCAGAGTGTGAGTGGAGGAATTTGGCTGCCAGGGCCTACATTCTCCACTCCCAGGTCTGAGCATACTTTTCCCCTTGCTCTTGGCCCTGGTAAACAGAATTTGTCTCCTGTTTCCTCTTCACCACCACTCCTAAAGCAAACAGCTAAGCATTTCCAAAAGTTGTTTTGCTGTGAGCAGCAATGGGAAATAAATATGTAAAAGAATCTTCTGCTTCCTCCTCATTTACCACTGGTCCTTGGGAGGCAAGACAAAGTATGCAGAGATGCTAAGAGTTGGCACTTGGGCACCCAGGGGCTGCAATAAACTTCATCTGCACTTCAGAAGTTTGGGACCCAGGTGAGAGGCCAGAGTGAGCCCTGAGAGGAAGGAGCAGTGAACTGAGGTGGGGGCAGTGTGGGGTCTGCAGGCAACAAGGGATCCTAGAGAGGAAGGGCTGCAGGGCTGTCCCCACCTTTAAGAAGGGTAGAAGGCCAGAGCTGCTTTCCTTGTATTAGAAAAGGTAGGCATCAGAGAAAGCAGCTTATGTTTAAAAGATTGGGGCAAATAATTCACATTCCTAAGCATTTTGTAGAGTTACAGTTGTGAAAATAATTCAAATTCCACCTATTTTTTTTTAAATCACAACTCCCTCCCCAACTGCTCACCCAGAATCTGAGGCTAGACGATTGTTTCCTTAAATATGCAAGTTGAAATATAGAAATACATCTTGAAAAATTAGTTGATAGTAATTTGGTGGTAGTGGTGGGGAACCCTTATGTGCTTCAGGATTTGATAGAGTGTTATGACTTTAAAAAAAAAAATTTAACACTTCCCCTTAAACTAGTGCTACTTCTAAGAGGTACTCATTGCAGATATCCAAATTAGTGGGTGTCTTATTTTCAAAAATAATTTAAAATAATGATCTAATGCCACTCATATCTAACACAGGTATTCTGATCACATGGATTCTTGTAAGAAAATGGTGTAAGAATCTACATTAATGAGAAAACAAGCAATACTGAGCAGAATGCTGCTGGGAACTCTTAGTTGGGCCCATCCAGTGCATGCTCCGTAAATTTTTATGTTGTTTGTATGGTATGCTGTGGTTTACAGTCTGGCCTTTGCATTAATTTGCCATTGTTTTTCTCTCAAATATTAATGAAGTGTAGGAGTGATTCAGTTGCAAATAGGCATTTTAAGGTGGTCTTAAAATAAAGCTTTTCCTTTAAAAAATATTTTCTCTGAAAGATGGAAACCACTTCATTAATGATTGCCGGCAAAATCTCCTAATGTCTTCCTATAAGCTGTTTAAGCGTAGCATTAGAAATTAGTGCTAGAGGATTTAATTAGGCAGCTCACAGGGTGCGGTCCCTTTAATTTAGGATTTCCTTTTGAGAAAATTATGGAGTTGAAAAGGAATATGATATTTTATGCAAGTTTCCATCTTGGGCCTTTCTGTTGTTTGTACTGCTGATCTGGAAATTGTACATGATTTACATTAAAACGTTTTGTTTTTAATATTGATTACTGTAGAGTGGGGTGTTAGATTATGTGCAGTAGTTCTCAGAGTCAGGAAAGGTAAAAGAGTTTTTTGGGGGGGCAATGATTACTCATTTGTTTTACCAAGGTTACATAATCAAGTATTAGTTACTATACATTTAGCTAATGCAGTGATTGTAGTTAACCAGTGAATACATTGCCATGGAAGCGTTAACACTTTTGCATTTTTAGACTTGGCTTTAGAAAAATTACCAAAAAACCCCTCACAACCCTTGCCACCCTTTCAGCCATAACATTACATTGCCTTGGTTTCTGCCTTTAATTTCCCTGAGGGTTCTTTTTATTTAGGGAAAGGGTGAAAGATGTATTTGTGTAAGTACTACACCAGTACTTCTGTTTCATTCTTTTTCAACAAAGAATATGTTACTTGGGCGCCTTGTGCACAGGGCGCATATTTTGTTGGAAAGAATGTTCCATGAAAGCAGTAGTTTTAGTGTGCATGTTTATTTCATGTCTGCCAGTTTATTTTAGCTTAGAAATTTCCTAATGCTTTGAATTTATAACAGTCTTGCAGTTAACTGAGTCCATGTACATACATGCACAAAATGGCCAACTTTTAGAAATTATTTGTGTATTTTCAAATACTTGTTTTTTTTCAGTCTGATATCATGGGTCTCCTTGTTCCCTTTAATATGCAACTAAAATGTAACCCAAGATATAAAAAATAAGTTTTAAGAAAAGCTTAATTTCTTTAGCTTAATTTGGAATGTCAGTGAAGAATTAAAATTTATTTGCTGTCCAGAAACCTTAATCTTTGTTAATGTAAAATTAACATAGATGATTTGAATATGTGTTCCTGTGTGCGAACTTTGCCCCTTCAGTGTTTCTTTACTGAGTCTTTTTGACCTACTATAAGATCCAAGTACAAATAATGCCCCATCAATATGATTTAGAGAAGAGGAGTTCTTTTTTCCACGTGTTGGCAGTGCATAATAAGAGCAGTTCTTTAACTTTCTGGTATCACTGTTAGTAATGAAAGTGCCTATAATACTTTTGCTTATGAGAATTATATATAGTGATATTTACTATGTTTGAAATTAAAAAGGAAAAAACAAAAATATATATCAGATAACAGTAATAAATCCACAGCATTAAAAATAACTGCAGTTCTCAAAACAAAAAAGTATTTTAGTAAACAGGGTGACGTTGTTTTATATTTTTGCAAATCTCTTTAATGTCTGTCTTAATAGAAGAGAGCTGGACTTTGCTGTCTGTCTCTCTCTGTTCAGTTTGTAATGACATCACACCTAATATACTGGGAAACTAAACATACATTCATGAAGAAGATTTTAAAGGGTTAATAATGTCTAGATATAAGTATTTTTTTAAATGTTGATCTTGTGGACCCTCTCAAAGAGACTTAGGGACTTCTTGGGGGAGGGGGTGTCCCAGGACGATATTTTGAGAATCATTGCATTATAACATTTTAGAATCCTATATGGTTACTAAAAAAGATTCTTCCTAATACTTTCTAGTTTCTCTCTGTATGAAAGTAACACTGTTTTACAAAATTAACTATTTGTGAGTTGGCAGAACTTAGGAAAATGGGGGAAAAGAGCTGGGTTGAGTAAAGGTGTAAGTAACTCTTTGAAATATTTTGGTTTTGCCATCAAATAGGAATGATTCTTCTAGTATTGTCTGACTCACCTAACTGAGCTATTCTCAGTGATCCCTCTTATTTTCTAAACCACCTCCGTAAGCCTTCTCCCCTCAAGATTCCAGTAGCTTAGAAAACGAAAGTTTTGGGTGATAGGGAATGAGTCCGACGCCCCTCCCCTGTTTCTCCAGCTGGGAAGGGAAGGAAAGGGAAATAAACTTTAATGAGCACTTTTACTATGTGCCAGGTGCTTTACATATGTTATTTCATTTTAATTCCCCAAACAACCCTAGGAGGTATTTCTAGCCACATTTTGCACACAAATAAAGCGACATTCAGACAGGTTAAATATTTAATATGTCCAAGGTTCATAGCATTTAAGTGGCAGAACCTGATCTAAACCAAAGTCTATTCCCAAGGACTGTACAACCCTGTGCCTTGCTTTGTGCTTTGTTTTTCTTTAGTTCCTGCAGATTAAGAATATGGATTCTAACATTTTATTGGGCTCCGTGACAGCATGATGATAAAACAGTTTGACTGCTCTGTGAAGCTCCTGTGGAATTAACTGTCTTTCACAGATAGGTTTATAAAGTCAAATAAATATTTTAAGAAAAGGTTTACATAGTTTCAATTTTAGTTCTACAGTTAATTATCCGTGTTTCTCCGTAGAGTGCAGGATTGTCCCTTTTTGTGTGCTCAATTCTGTTGTATAGAACAGCTAACTATTCCAGAGGAAGATTCGGCATTTGCAGTCCTAAAACAGCTGATCATCATGGTATGTCAGAACTCCAGAAAGGCAAAATCAATTCTTAGGAACATTGTTTTGTCTTGAAACAAAACCTAAGAGATAAGACCAGCTGGGGATGCCCTACAGCCTTTTGGGATTAATGAGGGAGGAACAGTATCCTTGTTCGTCCTGTGGGGTCTCTGGTATGATTTAGGATCCACAGAGAATGAGTTGGTAGAATTTCAGAGAAGTTTCTCAAATTGGAGAGGCCAAAATACACCACTATACAATCCTGAAATAGGATTGGTGGAATTCCTTCATATTGACTGAGTATTGTGTAGTATTACAGAGTTATACCAGCTGCCCTTTATGTGTGTGTATGTAATTTTCCTGTATTTAAGATAAAACCTGTCTCCTTTAGCATGCTCACCTAAAGGCAAAGGGACCCCCCCCCCCCCCCCCCCCCCCCGCCAAAACAACAACAACAACAAATAGGCCCAAGAGTATTAAATAACTGCCATAAAGCTAGTCAAATTAGAGGTGCCACTGACCTGAGGGCAAAGAAGTTTCTATAAAGAAAGTTAGCAGTATAAGAGAAGAGTCATCCTGATAGCTGATAGTCAAGAAAAGTTACAAAAAGAACCTACTTTTAAAATACGGCTATCTGCAGTTATCTGTTAGCGTTCTTCCCATTCACTAATACCCTAAATGGTCACCTGATTAGGAAGGCAAAGTTGAATTTATGACATTTAGAAATATTTTTCTCAAAAATGCTTGAAATATTTAAAGGAGTTTTCACATTTGAAAGATAATCTAGAATTACTTGGAAAATGGACATTAATGAAACACCTTAATCTTTGATGATATCAGAGCTGTAAGACATGTATTTATTTGTGCCTTCACATTTCGCTTGGATTTATTTAAATTGTTTTCGAGATCACAATATTTTATAGTTTGCTTTTAAAAACCTACAAGACTAGTAAATTTTAAGTAACAAACCTGTATAATATGTGGGATACCTTCTGCATAATTGTATGATGTCAAGTTTCCATATACTTCTTTTCTGACTTGTGCTATATAACTCATGTGAATAAAGCAGGTCATTTTTGCAGAAACTATTTGAAGGCTCCACCAACTTTCATAAGGCCTCTTTGACAGTTAAATCATTCTTTTGAATCATCTATTATGTTATCTCTTTGTAGACTCTTTAAATACTAACTAGATTAATTCTTTTGGATCCTTAATTGTCTTGGCTTTGCCTGTAATTAGAATAGTTCTCCATCTTCAAGGTGTGGGGGTGGGGAAAAAGTTATCTCCAACGTCGCTTTTGCAGAGAGACAGAGAGATTGATTTGGTGGGTGAAGAGAGATATAATAGTGTTAAGTGGGAAGAGACTGACTTTATAAATGATCAGTTTAGGATAACTATTTTCCTATTATGATAACTGGTTTCCCTGTGCCAAGTACATACATGACAGGTGGAAAACAGAGTTTGCCGTGAACTAAATGTACAGAATGTGCTTGGGAACAGACTAGACTCTCTCTTATGATCCCTTGGTAATTTTATTTTGTCTTAATCTGTGCCTGTCCCATGAATTTTTAATTATTGTTTGTTTATAGTGCATCTGGCATATATTACAGCAAGACTGTCCTTATTCTTCATTTTTGAGATTTGCTGGGGTGTTTACTTTTTCATGCGACTTTTTCTTCATGGGAAAATAGATATTAAAAAATTTTACAGTATTTGCTATGTACCCTTTCTTTAATTGCGGTTTTTCAGAAAAAGTTGTTGATTAAAAGAGATAAAGGAGACTGGAATGTCCATTCTGAAACAGTGATAATATTTGTGGAAGAAAACCAAAGGTCGTCATATGACAGTTCTCAAAATTTCTTATTGTGAAGCACTAAGAGTGACTTGTTTTTAGGGAATGCTCTTTTTTTTTATTAATTTTATAAAGATTATTACGACACCTTTTTCCTTTTACTAAATGTGGCTGACTAAGGATGATCAAGGTGAAATTATATTACTCTGAAAGATTTCTTAGAAATAGCATTTCATCTAACTCTCTGGCCTAGCTGTTCTCTGCAGGGGAAGATAGCAAGCAGGATTCAGATGTCCCATGTGTAAACTCTTAACCATTGTCTGGCTGTCATACTTGAGTTTTACCTCTGCAGCTCCATGTGCACCACCCCTGACAGAGTCCCCACAGATCCTTTTCTTCGAGAATGAAGGGGAACTGGAAGAAACAGTGGCCAGCTAGATGAATTTTTTTAAAGTAGCATCAGTAGAGGAAGGCTGGGAGAGAGCCCAGGGCTTCACTGTGTAGCATTCAAGTCTCTGTCAGGCACCTGAAATCTTGAGGTGAGTCTGAGTCATGGAGGTTTCCAAAAGTATTTGCTTCTTACTCCCTTCAGGCTTACCCCTGGCCACTGCATATGGCTTTGAGAGAGAGAGGGTGCAACTCAGTGGATGCTCCTGCTTAACACCCATCCCAATTTAGGACAGCCTTCCTGTGCAGTGTAGGGAAAAAGCGTAGGGGAGTTGTCCTCTGGCCAAGCTGGTCAGGACTGCCTGGTGGGCAGTGGTGGTGGAAGGCAGTTTGCAGTTGGCTATAAGCTGTAGCTAGTGCTATCCAAGGGGGAATGGCCACCGGGGCAGGGTGAATGCCTCATGTGTGGACAGCAAAACAGCTATTGGTCATGGAGCTCATAGAACAGGGGTTCCCCAACCTTGGGCCGTGGACCAGTACTAGTGGCATTAGATTCTCATAGGAACGCAAACCCGATTGTAAATTGTGCGTGCGAGCAATCTAGGTTTCCTTATGAAAATCTAATGCCTGATGATCTGAGGTGGAACAGTAGAACAGTTTTCATTCCGAAACCATCCCCTGCCCCCCATTCATGGAAAAATTATCTAATTGTCTTCCACAAAACTGGTCCCTGGTACCAAAAAGGTTGGGGACCACTGTCATAGAGGATTTCTATGTGGGTCTAAGTTTAAGGTATAAGGCCTCTTAAGGCTTTTTAGTAATTTTGTACTGTGTGTGTGTATGAGTGTGTGTGTGCATGTGTGTATATGTGTATGTAGTAGCCATACATCTGTATAGCTTTCCTCTGTATGTGACATGGAAGAGAATCATCATTATGAGTTACTTAGGTGGTGGTGTATATGAGACTTGGTGGGCCCTGCAATTCTATCAGCAGTTGCTGCTCATAGACATTGCTATATTGGGGTATATGTTATGCATGTTGCAGAAAGGATTATTAAATTTAAAAATTTCTCCGGTCAAAGTTTGTGAAAGGGTCCTCCTCAGAGTTGGTTAGTTAGAGCCAGCTAACGGCTGCCTGGAATAAAGGTAGGGAGAGTTTGTTTTTGAGAAGAAAGCTGAACTGGCTGACTCTACTTTAAAAAAGGAAAAGAAAAAAGAAAGCCACTGATCTAGGGGATTATTGTCTTGTATACCACTGATTCAGAGTAGAGTAATGATAGCCTCTTAGTGCTGTGATCTAACCATTTCCTATAGGTATGTTGGTGATGTACAGCAATATATGTTTTCATATGGCTATGTAAAATACTTTAGTATATCTGTTGAATACCATTTATTTTTTTTACCTGTAAGGGAGTAGTGGTAGTTGTTGGTGGCCTGAATGTTTTTACTTGAATATAAAGGCTGTCATATTTTTTTCTTGCTGCTGTCAAGTCCCACACATTTCAAAGAATTAGAACATTTCATAGCATCTGAATGCAGAAGCTAAACCCTCCTTTTCTTTCTTTCACCCTCAAGGTTTCCACTTGAGCGGCACAGTGACAGAACCTGCAATACAATCGGAGCCAGAAACCGTTTGCAACGTGGCCATCAGCTTTGATCGTTGCAAGATTACCTCAGTGACCTGCAGCTGTGGAAACAAGGACATATTTTATTGTGCCCATGTTGTGGCACTGTCTTTATACCGCATCCGCAAGCCAGATCAGGTCAAACTGCATCTTCCCATTTCAGAGACTCTCTTTCAAATGAATAGAGACCAACTGCAAAAGTTTGTACAGTATTTGATCACAGTGCACCACACAGAAGTTTTGCCAACTGCTCAAAAATTAGCAGATGAAATTCTTTCCCAAAATTCAGAAATTAACCAAGTTCATGGTGAGTATAAACATTGACTTAAAATTTCCTCTCTGGATCCTTTTTCATTTACAAATTCAATTCTTCTGCATAAAAATGAATTAAATGTCAAATAGGTCATCAGCATTGCCTTTAGTTAGTCAAAAGAGATTTTTGCATTTGTATTCTAAAACATTTCTTTTGAAGTGTTTCGTGTTAGGTGCCAAGCCTTTTGTGCTCAGGAAAATCATACATGTTAAAGCTTGATTCTTATACTTTTTTTCCCTATTTAGTAACATTTCATCAAGTACTAGATATTAGTTATGCAAAGCACTTATTTAATTCACCCTTGTCAATACACTGACTTGTGCATATTTTGAATTTTTTCATTTTCTTTTAAAATTTATTTTCCAGTGCAGGAAAGTTTCTGACAGGGTGCCTCATATTAGGAAAATAAATTATTTGTTTAGAAAAACATTACAGCTTGTTTAGAGAAAATTTAAATCTTTTATACATTGAACATGTTTTCTCATTTATTTTAAACACATTTATCAGATGTTTATGCAGTGTAAATATGTCAACTTACAAGACAACTTTTCAGAAATATACCTACTACTCATTTCATAGAGTACATTAATGTAAGATAAATAATGTTGTCAAAACATAGTTGCTTGTGCTTTTAAAACATTTGGACATAACTTTTAAAATACTTTAAAAAAATATGTTGAAAAACTGCAGTTTTGACTAAACAGCTCTGGGACCTAATGTTGTTACATTTCTTTAGTTATATTGATTTGAGATCTAGGACTAGTCTCTCAATCTTGTTCTTTTAGGTTTTCTTCAATGGATACAGCAAATAAAAATGTTTCAAAAAAGCAGTTTGAGGTCCTTTTTTCTAAACTTTAGAAATTATGAGGTATAAAAATGTGAAAAAGTACATATAATATGAATGTGCAGATTAACAAAGTGAACCACCACCCAGGCGGAGAAATAGATGGCTCTTAGCACTTGAGAGGGCTCCAAGCACCCCTTTCAGAAAGTCTTAAATCCCTTTCTCTCCCGCTTGGTAACTACTGCCTGGTTTTATAGTCAGTTCCTTAGCGGTTTGTGTTTTGTTGTTTCTGACATCATTAAGTATTTGTTTAGTTTTATCTGTTTTTAAACTTTGCGTAAATGGAATAATACAGTATGATTCTTTTATTATATGACTTCTTTCACTCAGAATCATGTTAAGATTTACCCATACTGCTTCACACACCTATAATTTATTCACCTGGAGAAGCACTGTCTAGTAGAAATATAACATGAGCCTTTCAATAGAATATTAACCACATGCATAGTTTTAATATTTTAATAGCCAACAAAAAGAAACAATAAAATTAATTTTAGTAGTATGTTTTCTTTAGCTCAATTTATCAAAAATAATGATCCAACCCATACCATAATATAAATATTCAAGAAAAATGTTGCTATTTTGCTTTTTTTCATGTTAAGTCTGAAATCTAGTTTCTGTTTCACCTTTCAACATATCTCAAAACACTGGTAGCCACATTGCAAGTGCTGAGTTAGCCACATGTGGCTTAGTGGCTGCCATACTGGACAGCACAGCTCTAGAGTTTTCTGAATATGAGAATACTACTATTTATTTGTCCATTTTCACTTTTGATAGGCTTAGTTTTGAAAGGAGCTGCTGCAAACATTCTTTTACAAGTCTCCTGATGCTGCTAGTTACTTTTAATGTGGTTTCTGTGTCAGAGGAAATCCACATAGTTATATTTCTTCTGGTACTCCCCATATCAGGCTCCGCTTTACTAAAGTAGCTGTCATAAGGTGTGTAAAGCGTTTGACTTGGTCGAGTCTACCAATATTAAATAACAGAAGTGTAAACAAGGCTGCCACAGATGTACCTTCAACCCTCCAAAAGCACATGTATTCAAAGACTTTTTCAAGTAGGCTTCTGCTCTGTCATATCCTCTGCCTCAAATCTTGCTGCCTTGTAAAGATTCAGGCCAGCTACCAGTCATCCCAGAGATTTCTCAGGAGCCTGTTTTTGGCTTCTTATTAAATTGTTTAGTGGAAGCAGAGAACATAATATGCCATTTCTTCTAACTTTTATGCATTCTCTCTTTTCCATCCTTTTTTCCTTAGGTTGCGTACTCTGCTAGGGTCACTTTGTTCTGAGTTTTAGTAAAACAAAAGACCTGCATCAATAATTAGTTGCTTGATCTGCATTTGTCTTTCTTGTTTGAAGGATAGTAGCCCCTAAAGTTTTCTTAGCAGAAGGATTTTTCAATCTATATTGAAAGAATGGAACTAATGAAACATTGTACACTAAAGTTGGATGAGAGAATGTGTTCATATGATATATCTTTCATACTTTTAAAATAGGAAAGACTATCAAGGATAGATTGCAGGTTACCTTTAGACTCAATATGATTTCCTAATAACTTGTGTATAAGAACAGCTTCTCCAGAGCAGCAGACTTGAGCAGTTTATCCCACCAGCTTTCTCTTCACTTAATTTATCATCAGATTTGCTCCCAGCCTGGAAATGAACCAATTACATGAGCTACCTTCCATTCTAGTTTGAGAAGTGGTAAAAAAGAAGAGAGATAGGAAGCAAGTGGTGGTAACCTTAAGTGATGAAATGGGAAATCTGCTCCCTGGAGGGTCTTATTTTAATTGTTAATGACCTAATAGGGGGTGGGATTAAAAATGTTTTGCAGTTGTTTGGCAACATTATCTCACCTGCCTATAAAGATCCGTATGTAAGGCACTCTCTCTTAAAAAAATCTGTTTCTAAAGCAGTACTTTTTTGTATGGTTTTGTGGATATACTTTTTCTTTGAGACAAATGTCTTGAACGTGAATATTGGTAGGATTTATTTTTTCTCTGAGGAAAAGCATCACTTTTACCTCACCTAGATAAAAGGGTTAAGATACTATTTAGACTTGATTAGTTGGCATAATAAAGACAAAGTTTCGCTTTTTTGGAAGAAAGGCATATTATAATTTATGAGTAAATACAAAATATGTTGATAACAGTAAGTTTTTCCCTTTCCCTTGTGAACTTCTTAAAAATCTTAGTAGTTGCTTTTCTTATTATTTTGAAATATTTCATTAATTTTTTTAAAGGTTTTATCCTGGGGAATTAAAGTTTTTCAAGTACACATTGTTCTTCACAGTTTCCTTGCAACTTATAATTTCAGTAGTTTGTAGATGAAGAAACCAAAGAGAATGAGTTTAGTGACTTATCCAAGGTCACAGATTCAGTGAAGGTTGTTGGAATATAGTTTGTCATCATAATAGTTCAGTCCTTTTAACATTTCAATATGTTTTCATAAAATTTTCCACACAATTTTAATTAGATTATAAAATTAACCACTACATGCTAAAAGACACTGCAAGATAGTTAATGTTAATGGCTCACCAAGGAGATTGCCAGTTGTAGTTCTGTATTTTTAAAGCAAAATTGTTTGCTCTTTGTTTTATGTTCTAATAAAACTTTCTAGCTTCCATATTCTTAAAAAAGAAGCTGGTGTCTTTGCTAAATACTTTTCTGGAGACTGATTTCCAAGTACTAACCCCACTCTTTTAGTTAATCGTTGTGGTCTTTTCTGTCCTTTATTCTTCCTATTAAAGGGAGATGTATTATAGATTGGCAAACTGTGGTATAGGGACAGAACACTGAACTTGAAATCTAGAGGCCTAGAATCCACTATTGTCTCCACTACGTATTACCTGTGTGACCTTGGAGGGGGCCCATTTTTTTCTCATATTTAAAATGCTTGTAATCATCTCTAACAGTGTTGAGATAATTTTAATGATACGATATATAATAATTAAAAAGATAACTTAGTTTACCTCATGTTGGAGTATCCACAAGTACTCATAGTTAAGAAGAGAGAAGCCAGTAAAGGGATAGATAATACTATAGGTGGAGGTCAGATTACTTTCTCCTGACTTTCTGGCACATATTTCCTCCTCTTTTAATTTCTCTGTTAGGGCTTTTCTTTCACTAATCTTTCTATGGGCTAGCCTGTACTGGCCAAACTACCACAAAGAGGAACAGTCTGAGGGGAAACTGTGGCCTTGACCCTAACCTAGAATAGAGGAAAAGAGGAAAGGATCATTTCAATGACCCTTTCATTCCCAGGGCCTGGACTAATCCTGAAAGTAGCCTACACTCATCCCTCACTTCCCTGTCATATGCTCAGAGATGCCATCTCAGCTCTGCAAATGTAGAAGGCGTTTATTCACGTATCGGATGAGTGTTTACATAGGACATCTAAGATCTCTTCCAGCTCTGTGTCATTGCTGGTGGTTTATCTGCAGAGGCATAGGAGGAACCTAGACTCCATACTACAACGGCATACCTTCTGTAGCTTCACCTAGGAGTGCATTCATGTGTTGTTCTTCCATTTCAATTTATTTGAGCATGGTTCTTACACAACCAAGACCAAGAATGCCATTCATGTCTGCCTGTCCTGCTTAACCTTGCCTCTGAATGCCTTAGGGTCCTGGCTACCTTGTATATCAATCTATTCAGACTCTTCCAGATAATAGTAAATAAACAAACAAATCAGTTTAGCAGTCCCATCTTCATTGTGTAGCTTTTCATTTTCATTTGATTGTGAGCTTTATCAGGCTGAAACTGTGGCCTCTGTATCTTGATAGCTTCTCTAAGTACAATACTTAAGATGTAATAAACACTCATATTTGTTAAGCAAAAAGTATGACTGTCCTTTTTCATTCTGTTTTTTTCTTGGTAGGAAGGTTGGATATTTATTTTTTAAGAATATGTACACTTTTATGTTCTAAATCTACCAGCGAGTGACAGCTGGAGTCATCCAATGGAGGCCACATGTCACATTTCCCTTCCTTTTATTTCCCTGTGGATAGTGGTGTTTATTATAATTGGGCTTGCCTTAGCAAACAGTTTTTGCAGGTATCCTAGGGAGGTAATTTGATTATTACTATCATACCTTTTCTATTGTATAATAGAACATTCTGGTGTTGACAATTGGTAAAACAAAGGTATGGTCTCCTAATGGTCTATATAATTAGCAAATATACTCTAATATAGGTGAGAGTTAAAGTTGCTTTCACTATACTATCTCAAAGTGCACTAGAGGGAAACTTAAGAAAATTTAGAAAAGAAGAATTCATGTTGTAGTATTATATAAAAAGGCAAGTCCTCATTTTTTCCCCATTCCCAACAGCTCCCTTAATCTCCAAAAGCACCCTATTCTCACAAGGCAGCCACTGTAGAGAACATGGTTCATATTCTGAGACATTTTCCTTCACGAACAACATGTGCATACATATATATGAAGTTTTAAAATAAATAATTCAGAAAATAGTCTTCAGTTGTTTTCTCTTGTGAATACCTTATGTTATTACTATTATGATGTAGTTCTGTTTTAATTGTAGTACAGTATTTCATAGCATGGGTATATTTAGCTTTTAACCCACTGAATGACTTTGAGGAGGTTGTTTCCATTTTCCCCTGTATATACGCTGTTACTGTGACCATCTTTATGTGTGAGTGTGTATGCATTTGTGTGTGTGTGTGAATTTGTATAGATATAAGAGATTCTTAGTAGTAGAAATGCCAGAATAAATGGTATATGCATTTTGAATTTTGTAAGTATTGCTAAACTTCCCTTAAAAAATTACCAGTTTTACCCTTAAGTTATAATTAAAACTTGGTGTTTCTATAAGAATGCTTTTAGGCTGGGCTCGCTGTCTGTAATCCCAGCACTTTGGGAGGCAGAGGTAGGTGGATCACTGGAGGTCAGGAGTTGAAGACCAGCCTGGCCAATATAGTGAAACCCTGTCTCTAGTAAAAATAGAGAAATTAGCTGGGCGTGCCTGCAATTCCAACTACTTGAAAGGCTGAGGCAGGAAAATCACTTGAACTTAGGAGGCAGAGGTTGCAGTGAGCCGAGATGGCACCACTGCCCTCCAGCCTGGGCAATAGAGTGAGACTCTATCTCAATAGAGTGAGACTCCACTTTTTTTTAAAAGTGTTTTTAAAAAACATGGATAAGATCTATGATTATGTACAGATGATTCCTTTTTTTTTCTTAACAGGAAAAGTCTTTGCATTTCACTTTAGTGCCAAAGAAGTAGTCTGTGAACTTATGTCTCTTAATTAGGAGGAATTACAAATCTCTAGCCCATGAGGAATTTTTTAGAGAAGGCAGAAACAGCCAGGTTACTTTTAGCCTTCATCCTCTCTTCACCTCCACATCTTGCCTTCCCTCACACTCTTTGGTCATCTCTGACACCATCCCAACGCTCATTAATTTAAAAACGATTGCTGGCAGCTGTGATCAGTTTCCTCACCCATCCCTCTCTCATTTAACTGGCCTCCAGATCTCTCCAGGTTGGCTAAAAGAGCTGATTATTCCCATCTCCCCCTCAATTAGGTTTCTTATACCTCCCACTGTAAGACTATTCAGAGTGTTCAAGAGTTCCAGCTTTGAAGTTGGACAGCCTAAGGTAAAATACTGGCCCTTTGCTTTCCAGCTTTATTACCAGGGGTAAATAACTGACTCTCTTTAGGCCTCAGTTTTCTTGGTTGCAAAAGGTGGACAATAAAGAGTGCCTATTTCATAAGGTCAGGATGGTCAAGGAGTAAAAGTGAGCTATTACCATCATCATTGTGATTTGGCAGTTGATAGTTGTCTTCAAGGGCAGCGATAAATATTTGAGGAAAATATTTGTGAACTAGTTTTTTTTTTAAACTGAGCCAGCTGTTCTTAAGCCTGCAAACATAGATCTCTTTTAATATATCTGATTATGTAAAAATAAGACTTCCTGAGAACTGCACATTTAAATATTTATTTGTGTACTGAGTAATCATTAATACATTTATTAGATAAGTAATGGAAAATAACTTACCTGAAAAGCAGTCTGTGTTTATACTCTTCATTTTTAATGAGCATTGGAGAATGTACAAATACTTTATTGTGTTTTTTTCATATAAAATAAATGATTATTTCTGTATATGAATACGTATACTATTGAACTCCTGAAATAAATTAAATGATAATAAATGATGAATAATAAAGTCAGAAGAGAGGAAAATAATAGAGGAGAGGCCATAAACCCTGACAGGTCTATTTGAATTCCCTGAGATATATGCTAATGGCAGTGCTGCTTATTTTCTTCCTTGGCCTTTAGCTAAAAGGAACGTGGTTTGTTGGAGGAAGCAGAATCTGGTACATATCAGGCCTTCCTCTGTCATTAGCCTCCACAATGAGGAAAATGGTTTGTCCTCTGACAGCTTTTGGAGAGAACAGCACACTATAGTACGGCAGTAGAATTACATGGAGTGACCATAGAGGATGGAAGGTGACCGAGAATCTGGCTGTTTCAACTACAACAAAATTGTAAATTGAAATAAAAGCATTAGTTAGTTACCCTTTTGAAAGGAGACTTTAATTCAGGATAAAACTTTAATCTTTTCTAAAGAGTGTGTTTATTGAGTATACATCAGTTTTCAGAGGTCTTCTAGTTCTCTCTGCTGTAAAGAAAGACATTTTTTTGAGTCTGGGTCACTGAAGTTTCTTGTCTTGCGTTTTCCCACTCAGTACCAATGGTTGATGTGACGATTTTGCCTTCTGCTTGTAAGACAGGTGGACCAAGGCCTTTGTAAGCCACCAACTTAATATTTCCTAGCTTTAACAGAAAACGCTAAAACCGTAGGAGATGGCCTTCTTCTCTAAGTCCCCAAAAGAGACCGAATTAATCAACTCTTCAGTGTAGACATCTGCTGCCCACATTCTGCCTGAATAGGCTGAATTTGACAAATTAAATTTAACAAGAAGAGACACTGCTACATAAATATAAATCTAAAAGCATTATTAGGACAATGGTGTTACTGTGGCAGTTAGGTCACGGTTAAGATGAAGATGTTAACTTTGTAAACTAAAGACCTTCACTCTTTCTTGTTTTGAATTTGTTTTCCAGCAAAGTAAGATTAAAGTCAGCATTAAGTCTTCAATTAGAACCCAAAGCTGTAAATAGCTCCATGCACCATACACAGCATAAGCCAGTTATAAACATGCATAGCTCAGTTTAAAATCTGCACAATGATTTGGTGGTGTCTAATGCTTATAAGTGACTGTATCTGTGGCGTGAGACAGATACCACATTTAGTATGGCTTAAATATGTTTTATTAGATACACTGGAGAGGTATTTGTCTGATGCCTCAGGATCATGAATACTTTTAATTATTAAGATTCAGAATATGCCACCCTGCTTAACATTCTCTCCAAAAAGAATTCTACCACTCCCACCAATTTTATCCCCAGTGAAGATTCTGATTCATTGAGTCTGAAGTGGTATCTTAGCATCTATTTTTCACAATATGCCTCTGGCATTTTGAGAACTTTTACTTTTGAGAACTACTGGGACAAGGGAGTTTGATGTTTGGATAAATCACAGCTAAATCAGAACCAAATCAAGCAGTAGACAGGGGACACCAAAGACTTAGATAGTGGTCCTTCATGTCCATGAATTCGCCTTTGCTTTCTGCCTGTGACATTACATTACCAAGGTAGGCGGGTAAATCAAACACACACATCCATCTTTGGGAATGAGAGACCAAAGTGTTCTGCCTTTTTTTTCCCCAACAGATGATTGGGAAAAAATTTGACTTTCCCTTAAGGCCTGAAGAATTAAGCCTCAGTAATAAAATGCCCACCAATACTATAAATATAAATAAGAGTGAAAAACATGATAGTCTTTAAAACATTTTAATGGACCATTTAATTTACATACGTACAGATTCTGGTTCCTGCCCAACAGGGGGAATATCTAATAGCAAGTATATGAATATATGAGTTATGTTTCTTTTTGCATTCCCTTCTCAAAGCTAAATGCTGAGAGGTTTGTCTTTGATTATAGACAGCCATTAACAAATAGACATAAATTTTGCAAATCTTACATTTTATATAAGGCTTAGGCAGCACTGTAATGCATGTAATCAAAACATGTTAAGATTTAAATAGTTAAAACTACAGGAACAGAAAACCGAACACCACATGTTCTCACTCATAAGTGGGAGTTGAACAATGAGAACACA